>CAUYLG010032042.1:0-94339 GCA_963573385.1 Cacajao melanocephalus
GGGAGGCCAAGGTGGGCAGATCACTTGAGGTCAGGAGTTCAAGACCAGCCTGGTCAACATGGGGAAACCCCGTCTGTATTGAAATTACAAAAATTAATCAGGTGTGGTGGTAGTTGCCTGTAATCCTAGCTACTTGGAAGGCTGAGGCAGGAGAATCACTTGAACCCGAGAGGCAAAGTTTGCAGTGAGCCAAGTTTGTGCTACTACACTCCAGCCTGGGTGACAGAAGGCAACTCCATCTAAAATTAAAAAAAAAAAGAAAAGAAAAGGAAAATAAGGCAAGACAAGAGAGATGAGAATATAGAGAAAGATCAAATAGAAAGCAGAAAATTGTACTAATAAATTCAAATAATATTAATTCAAAACAATAGACTAAATACCATGGCTAATGAATAAATACACTAAGACTATTATTGCAAATACAGCCACATATCATTTTCAAGACACATATATAAAACATGAAGATACATAAGAGTTAAAAATAAATCATTGCTAAAATAATTATTTATCAAAAGAAAACTGCTAAGGCTATTTTAGCAACAATAAAATAATGTGAAAATCAGAAAATATTACCAGAAATAAAGAAGAAGATAAAGAGATCAAAAATGAAAAAAAGAGAGAAAAGTTTTATTTTATGAGAAGACATATTTCTGAACGTATATGTACCTACTAAAACTCAAAATAATAAAGTAAAAATGATCAAAAATTTAAGGAGAAACAGATAAAACTTTCATCATATTGGAATATTTTAACACAACTTTTTAAGTAACTAAAAAATCAAGGAGCTAAAGTAAAAAGAAAACAAAATATCTGAATGAAATAATTGGTATGCTTTATTTAACGGCCAGGCAGTTTTACTCTAAAACTAGATAATGTAGAGATTAAGCACATGTATCACATTTATGAAAGCTGGTCACAGGCTGGGCCATAAACTAAATCTTTATATATTTAAGGAAATTAGTATACAAATCAAATTCTCTGACCACAATGCATATAGTAAGAAATCAATAACCAAATGATAATTTTAAAAAGTTGAAATTAAAAACAAGTTTTGAAATTATGAAACACCTTATAGGTAGTGAATACATCAAATAAATAAGTGTACAGTATTTTAAACTAAATGATCTTGAAAATTTTCTTATAAGCACCTATGCAATACTGCCAAAGTGGTACTTTAAAGTCTATCTATAGCCACGAGTGTTTATAGAAAAAAGTAAAAATTCATAAGCAAAGAATCTCTGTTAGATCAGAAAAGGAAAAACCAAATCAAACCAAAGAATGCAGAAGAAAGCAACTAATTATGATAAATGCAAAAATAAGAAAATGGAAAGCAATACTACAATAGAGAAGATCAACAAAGTTATCTGGGAAAATAAGATAGACAAATACTCTGGGAAGATTAATCAAACGAGGGGATGATACAAACAAATAGTAATAGGAAATGAGGAAGAAAAATAAATGTAGATTTTGAAAAGATAAAAACTATGTAAAAAATAAATATAATATCTACAAATGAATATAAAAAAAGTATATGACAAAAATGTACCAAACTAAACACAAACTTGAAGAAATGAAAACAACATTTAAATTATTGATACAAAGATTCAATAGGCCAATGCTCTCATTTTTATAATTTCATATGATCCTTCAAAAATACCAACAGTTTTATTAATAGACAAGCTGATTATAAAGTTTATATTAAAAATAAAAATTCAAACTCTGAAAAAAAAACAATGAGCAAGAACTAGTGATAATATTTCAATAACTATGTGGCCTCAACTATGAACAGACAGACAAATCAAAGGAACAGACGAGGAAATCCAGAGCTCCAGTGCATTTTGGAACTTAGAAAAATTTTAAAATGACATCTCAAACTTATGAAGAAAACACGAATGACATAGCTAATTGTGTTGAGTAGTCATCTGGATAAAATTAGGTTAGATTCATACCTCATATCATACACTGAGGATAAATTTTAAATGGATTAAGTTTCTATAATTTTTTAAAACAGCAAAAGATGGGAAAAAAATTTTATAAAATGAGAGTGAGCAAGGTCATTTTAATAAAGATTCAAAATCCAGAATCTATCAAAAAAAAATGGGTAGATGCTACTACAAGAAAAACAAAATATTTGTTGGCAAGAAAAATTAAAATCACATAAAAAACAAAAATTACCTGGAAAATATATTTTCAGCCTCTATCGAGGTTAGTTTTGGTGATATATTAAGTTTCTCAGTATTACTAAGGAAAAGATCTATGATCCAACAGAATATATGTTCAAATAAAAGATCCAAAATAAAATGACATGGAGAAACCCTTCAGAACATTATATTCAGCAAAGATGTTTTGCATAAGATCTCAAAAAGCACAGACAACAGGAATAAAAAGAGACAAATTAGATTATATCAAGCTAAAAAGATGCTGCACAGCAAAAGAAACCATTAGCAGAATGAAGAGATAACCCACAGAATGGGAAGAAATATTTGCAAGCTTTCCATCCAACAAGGGATTAATAACTAGGATATATATATGTGTGTGTGTGTGTGTGTGTGTGTGTGTGTGTGTATGTGTATATATATGTATATATATGTGTATATATATGTGTATGTATATGTATATATATGTGTGTATATATATGTGTATATATATATATGTGTGTGTATATATATATATATGTATAAGGAACTCAATTCAATGGTAAGAAAACAAATAATCTGATTACAAAGTGAGCAAATGATCTGAACAGACATTTCTCAAAAGAAGACATAAGCATGGCCAAGAAATATACCAAAAAATGTTCAACATCACTAATCAGGAAAATGCAAATAAAAACCACAATAAGATATCATTTTAACCCAGTTAAAATGGCTATAATAAAAAACACAAAAGATAAATGCTGGTGAGGATGTGGAGAAAAGAGAATTCTCATATGCTATTGGTGAAAATGTAAATTAGTACAGACATTAAGAAAAACAGTATGAAGTTTCCTCAGAAACTAAACATAGAATTACCATATGATCCAACAATCCCACTGCTGGTATGTATCCAGAAGAAAGGAAATCAGTAATGTCAAAGAAATATCTGCACTTCCATGTTTATTGCATTCACAATAGCCAAAATACAGAACAACCTGAGTGTCCATCAACTGATGAACAGACTTTTAAAATGTGGTATACATATAAACAATAGAATATTATTCAGCTATAAAAAAGGAAATCCTGTCACAGCAACATGGATGAACTGGAGGACATTATATTAAGTGAAATAAGCCAGGCACAGAAATAAATTGATCACATGTTTTCACTCACATATGGGAGCTAAAATAATTGGTCTCACGGAGGTAGAAGGCACATTGGTGGTTACTAGAGACTAAGAGGGGTAATGGAAAGGAGAGATGAACAGAAGTTACTTAATGGGTCTAAAAAATATAGCTGGATACAAGGAATAAGTTATAGTGTTCAACAGAATAGTAGGATAACTATAATTATTATTGCATATTTCAAAATAGCTAGAAGATTTAGAATGATCCCCAAACAAAGATGTTTGAGGTAATGTATATTCCAGTTACTCAGATTTGATCATTATACATTGTATGCATGTATGAAAATATCACCTGCACTCCATAAATATGTACAATAATTATTAGTTAATAAAAGAGAAAGAAAAAACATTTTGTAAAACATATAAAAATATGCACAACCCCTCTTCATCATGGGAAATTTATAATAAATGTACACATGTTTTTTCCCTCAGATAAAAATGCCAAAAACTGTGGAGGTACTGAGGAACAGGCCCTCCCACATTGCCAGTGTCTATCAAATCCATATGACAGAAAATGTGTCAATATCTATCAATACCTGTGACCAAGAAATTCCCTCTTAAGAATTTATCTCTGGATACACTTACACGTACAAAATATAACTTACATAAAAGGCAGTTCATGGCAACATTTTTATGATACCACTAAATTAGAAAAAAACCTGTATGTTCATTCACACAATAAAAATTTATGCAGCTGTAAAAATGAATAAATTATATCTCTGCATATATGTGAAACAATCTATCAGGTATATTTTAATATAAAAAAGGAAACTGGGCTGGGAACAGTGGCTTATACCTGTAATCTGAGCACTTTGGGAAGCCAAGATAGGAGGATCACTAGAAGCCAGGGGTTTGAGACCAGCCTAAGCAACAAAAGAAGATGATGTCTCTACAAAAACGTAAAAATAAATAAAAAATTAGCCAGACATGGTGATGTGCAATTGTAGTCCCAGCTACTCGGGAGGCTCAGATAGGAAGATTACTTGTTCCTAGAAGGTTAAAGCTGCAGTGAGCCTTGATTGCACCACTGCATACCAGCCTAGGCAACATCTTACCTCAAAAAAATATATATATATTTTTTGCTTATACATGTCTAAAGCACTATAGTCAAATAGAAATGGCATGTGACACACAAATGCAAATTTCATGTATAACTTTTAAGCTTTCTAAAGTTTAACAGTGTATTTTTAACCCAGCATATCTATTTTCAACACATAGTCAATATGAAAATTATTAATGAACCACTTTGCCCCTTGTTCCTAGTGGCTAACATATTGATCAGCACTAGTCTAAGGATAATAAGAAATAAAAGTAGTGATTACAAAACTTGGCAACTATATGAAAAGGAAATAGTCATGGGAATAGACCTATACCAATTTACTACATTACATATTTTTAAAATAAGTTGATAAATTGAATTTTAAAAATGAAGAATACTGTAAACAACTTGTTAATTAATTTAAAATTTAGATAACATGAACAAATTGTTAGCCTACTAAACCTGCTCAAGAAGAAACAGAAAAAAATAGCTCCTAATCAGTTAAGAAATTAAATTAGTAGTTTAACGTCTCTGCATAAGAAATAAAAAAGACCTGAATGTTTATACTCATGAGAAAAAGAAGGGATACTTTTCTTCTCACTGTAAGAATAGCATATTCTTGATACCTAAGACTGATGGATATGAAAGAAGAAAGTAAAGACCAATCTCACTCATGAAAATAAATGTAAAAGTCTAAAACAAATTACCAAAAAACATAAATCAAGCACTATAAAAAGATACTGTACCATTACTATGCTGGGTTTATTTCAGAAATGCAAAGTTGTTTAATATTAAAAATATAAATTGATATAATCATATTAATGTATTACTAGAGAGAATTCATATCATCTTAGTAGATGCAGAAAAAGCATTTGATAAAATCCAACATTCATTTCATGATTTAAAAAACTTGAAACCACTTGCACCTCCTTAGCTTGATAAATACTAGCTCCCAAAACCTGTATCTATATAGTAAGCCTTATGGTATAGTATAGTAACCTATAGTACAGTAAACCTTTATAGTAAATCTATGCAGTATAACTTTAGTGGTAAAAATAAGAAACAGTTAAAAGATGACTTCTTCTACCACATCTATGCAACATTATACTGACAATTATTAACAGTGCAGTAGGCAAGAAAGTAAATGAAATATATAAGAATTAGACAGAAGAACCAGGGCTATTTTCTTTTGTTGTTACATACAGATGATGTGAATGTCTAGATAACTATTTAGAATTAACGGGAAAGATTAGCAGAATTTCTAAATTTAAAAAAAAATCAACAAATTTCTATATGTCAGAAACTTATACCTAGAAAATGTAATTTAAAAAAACACATCAATTGCTCTATGATCAAAAAGTATAAAATATCAAGAAATAAATCTAACAAAGTATGCAAAATAAATTGAGAATTTTTAAAAAGAAGACAAATAATTGGAAAGATAAACATTGTGTTCAGTTATTGGAAGATTAGTCCAAAGATTCTAAATTGATTTATAAATTTAATTGTATTTCCAATATTTGGTTGATGTTTTTATTAAAATAGACCATTAACTTATATCTCACACAAAAATGAGAGCTACATTCAACTCCAGGTACATTGAAGATGTAAATGTAATGAACAAGGCAATAAAACTTATAGAAACAATATAGGAAAATAACTTTATGACACCACAGTAAAGGAGAATTTCTTAAGCAAGGGAAAAAAACACAAGCCACAAAGGGAATGATTGATTAATTTGACTTCATATAACCGAGATATGGAATCAGCCTAAATTTCCATCAACAGATGAATAGATTTTTTAAATGTGATATGCATACACAATAATTACTGTTCAGCCTTAAATACTGTCCTTTACAACAACATGGATAAATCTGAAGTATGTTATGTTATATGTGCCAGGCACAAAAATACAAATATTACATTATCTCACCTATATGTGGAATCTAAAAGACTAGAACTCAGAAACAGAGAGTAGAATGGTGGTTACCAGGGCTGGTGTGGTATGGTGGGATGGGGTTAATTCAGAAAGTGTTGGTCAAATGATACAAAATTTCAGTTACACAGAAGAAATAAACTCAAGAATTTATTGTACAACTTGTTGACTATAGCTAATAATATGGATTATACACTTGAAAATTGGTGAGAATCAATTTTACATGTTCTCATTATAACAAAATAAGGGTGAGAGGTAATGCATATGCTAGTCAGCTTGATTTACAGCCATTCCTCAATGTCTAAATGCATATTTTCAAAACATCATTTTGTATACAACAAATATATATATAATATTTGTCCATTAAAAAATTTAAAAAAATAATGAAAACTGGCTATAATAGGGTATAAGTAGGCTTAAATAGAGGCATGCAAATTGATTGAGTCATAACAGAATATACTGAATGATGGATTCTGACAGGAGCAGCAAGGGGAGACTTCCATGACAGAACTGGATCTTGGAGGATAAGAATTTTCAATCATATTCCAGACTCAGGGAATGCTATGAATAAAGACATGGTTCTAAGAATACTAGAAATATTATGAGTAGTTGAGCATGATGTTGTATACAGTAGGTAGAAAACTAGTTGATAGGGGTACTGGGAAGGTAATTTATGGCCAGATGATTAAGTGTCTGAGTGCTATGTGAAAAAAATTTAGAGCCAAAGAAGACATACTGATTCTGAGGAAATCATGTGGACAACAGTTTTAAACAAATGCCCACTGAGCCTAGTACAACTGTAGGCACAACTGTGGACAAAAAATTGTATGAACAAGATACAGTTTTTGTTTGTTTGTTTTTTGAAGAGAAGCAAAATGTGGAAGTTTTAAGGCCCACAATCACTATCGATGTCTGCCCCATTTCACACACATGCTGACTTTAAGGGTCTGTGTCTCCGTGCTTCTCTGAGAACTTCCTCTAGTGCTACAAGAACTTATGCAGTCCATGCACAGGGCTGCCTAGATGTGAAAGATTTAATGTTGCCGCAAGAACAAACTTCAATAAAATATGAGACAGAAAACTGTGGATAAATACTCTACTTCCCTACCTATGGAGGGAAAATTCTGAGGCAAATTCTAAATGATTTCTGATATCATCCTCAGTGGAACTGAGACCCAGTTGCTGATGGTATTAATTCATCCATTAATGTACAATGTATGATATTTCTCCCTTGTATTTCATTTCCCCACTCGATGGCTAGTACTTCCTGAGATCATTTTCAAATAAATTATCTGCACCCCTTCCTCAGAAAAATTGGAGGCAGGAGAGAGAAGCAATAGAAATGATTTCAGATGAAGCCCAGAGCTCAGTAAATACTCTCATGGTGTTTACTTTCCCAAGTATGTATACGATTATTTGTAGTAGCTGTGTGTGCTCCTGTGGGATTTTTAAGGGACTTGCTCTCCCTCACTACTTCAGGACCAGGCCCTGCCTGCACACAAATGTAATTGATCAAACATGAATCGTGTGTCTTTAGATGTGCCATCTTGTGTAATATATAACCAATCCTGTATGTGCACAATATATGTATGCTGCCCCTGCAAACCTTTTATCAAGAAAAATGCAAACAACCTAATAGAAAATGGGCAAAAGACATGAGCAGGCACCTTACGAAAAGGAAAATGCCCAATGAACATCTGAAAATGTGCTTAATCTCATTAGTAACTAGGAAAATGCGCCTATCACGATTCTAGTTCACACCCATTGATTTGACAAAATTAAAGCTTATCAAATTTTTGCAAGGCTGTGGCATAATGGGAGAACCAATGGTAGGAATATAAATTGGTACATTCACTTTGGAAAATAATTATACATTAAAGTAAAAAAACATGCTCATACCTTAAGATTCAGCAATTTTATTTGTAGATATAAACCCTCGCCCATGAGCACCAGGACAATGTTTAAGAATGCTCATTGTAATGCAAATTATAATACCAAATAACTAAAAATTGGAAGATATGTCATTGAGCAGTAGAAAAATGAGAAGTCTGAAAATGATGCTGTATAGTACCAGCCTTCTATCAGGGCAAGGCTTTGAAAAGTCTCACTCTGAACTTCCTCTACAGGGTGATAAGTCCATGCAGTTAAAGCTAGAGAATATGTTCCACCTTCATATGCTCAGGGAAGTTGTCATTTTGTAAAATCCCAAGACTGCTTCCATGGCCTGTGATGACATTTGTACATGTCTGAATCAAGGTGAATAATGCTGCTTAATAACCTGAGAAATGATCAAGGAGTGGCTCTTTGGTGAAATCCAGGAGGGTGGGTTTAGACAGAGCTTGGAAGCTCCCATTGTGGTAGACATGGATGTGCCTAGGAGACGCAGAGAGAACACAAAGGAAGCAGGCTATGGAGACCAAGGGCCAGGTGACAGTCCTCCTACTTCTCCATACTTTTGGTGAGGGAGTCTAATATTCTAAATTTAAACCCAGTCTTCTAGTTCCTATGAAGGCATATTTGCCAAGAAAGTATAATAGAAAGTTTTATGACTTGTTAGCTTGACTAACAGATTTCAAATATTATGTTAGATGGTATGGAGGTCTCCATTTGTATCCTGCCCTAGGCTCTGAAAAGATAGCAACAGGCCTAACTGTGAAAAGTAAAAAGAGACACTTCAATGGAGAATTATAAGAAAGTTCATTATGATCATTCGGTATGTCACAAACAACATAGTGATCACATTAATTGAATAAAAATATAGAAATTATAGAAAATAATAATAGAATAAATCACTATCAAAGATATAAACTCAAGAAATCCAAATGTTTTCACCTCTCTGGGTATCTCTCCAAATCTTTTTATCGGAAATATTAAGAAATTAGACATAGTTGAGTGATTACACATGAAAATAAGTTCTGTGAATTTGGCTATACGGCTTTCATTGTGTATTAGATACTGTATTGAAATATCTTCATATTCAATTTCAGAGGTAAAAACATGAGTCATTAGCTCAAGCCAAGAAATGTGAAATATCCAGTCTCCATTTCACCCATTTTTAAATTTTCAAAATCATAAGGTCTTAAAAATTCTATTTGGTTCAAAAATGATGACCATTTCTTTCCATTCAACATCTCCACTACCCTTATGGAAAAAGTAACTTTGCCACTATAGACTTATTATTTTTTAACTGACATATACCATGTATGTTTTTATCATGTATAACATATTTCAGTGTATGTATGCATTATGGAATAAATATAGCTAATTAACAAATGTGTTACCTCAAATAGTTATCATTTTGTGATGAGAGCACTTATCCATTCTTTTCACATTTTTCAAGAATACGATGTCATCATTGACTATACTCATATTGCTGTGCAATAAATCTCTTGAATTTATTCCTCCTGTCTAACCGTAATTATGTATCCCTTGACCAACATATCCCAGTCACCCCCTTTTCCCTAACCACTCAGCCTCTTGTAACCAGCTCCTACTATAGATTTTTGAGTCAGAAGCCTTTTAAAAAGGGGGTAAGGGGTAAATGTATTCAAAGGTGAATTTGTTTGATAATCACCAGTATTCATCCTAAATCTTGGGTTACACTATACACACAAAAATACTGCAAAATATTTCTCCAAGTTCTAGGTACATAAAAGTCACCAATCGATCTAAACATATGAAATCCAAATCCAGATAAATGGCAAATTATGGCAAATATGGCTGAGCTTTTGCTGAAATAAGCACAATAGAGAACAAAAGGGAAATAGTAGAAGTTTTAGCATTGCATTGGAAGGGATTTATAAAAATCATCTATTCACAGCCCAGTTCCTGACATTCACTCACCATCCATCTCCTCACCTAGAATAAATGTTCTATTATTGCAGATGCCTGCTTGTAGTATAGTCTTGACACTTGGTAGGAGCTCAGTGGTAGACATATGTTAAATAAATCAATGAATCAATAAATCAGTTAATCAATGAGCAAATAGGTTTTATTCCTTAAATTAACTTGCTAGTTCTCATTTATCATCTTTTTATTTTAGGCTATGAGCACATTAATTAACGCTTCTTACAGCTGCCAAATTTTTCCCTTAATTCTTGTTTTGGTGTTTCCCTTTCATTTTTTCTCATTTAAAGCATTTTCATATATAAAATTTCAAAGAGCTTAAAAAAGTGAAATGTCAATCTGGATAACATAGTCATGGCCCATCACCACATTTATCCTTTTTAAATAAAACTACTGCCATTCAATAATATCATATTTTATTAAAATAATATCTTAAATAATGTTTTCTTCTCAAATTTTATTTTATTCTAGATTCAAGAGGTACATATGCAGGTTTGTTACATGGATGCATTGCATAACAGTGGGTTTTGAGCTTCTTTCTAGTCCAATAGTCTGTCACCCAAGTAATGACCGCTGTACACATAAGTAACTTTTTACGCTTACCTGCAAGAAATCTTTATTTTACTTTCTTTTCATTGTTTTATATGATACAAACTAGATCGTGATCATATTAATTGAATAAATTAAAATAACAGAAGACAATAATGGAAAAAGTAAATCACTCACAATGATATCATCTCGAGAAATTCAAATATTTTCATCTCTCTGGGTACCTCTGCAACCCTTTTATCAAAAAGATTAACCTTGGCAGGGTACAGCAGCTTATGCCTGTAATCCCAGCACTTTGGGAGGCCAAGATGGGTGGATCATCTGAGGTCAGGAGTTCAAGACCAGCTTTGCCAACATGGTGAAACCCTTTCTTTACTAAATATACAAAAATTAGCCAGGTGTGGTGGCAGGTGCCTGTAATCCCAGCTACTTGGGAGGCTGAGGCAGGAGAATCAATTGAACCCAGAAGCAGAGGTTGCAACAAGCCTAGATCATGCCACTAGGCTCCAGCCTGGGCAGCAGAGTGAGACTAAGACTCCTTCTCAAAAAAAAAAAAAAAAAAGATTAACCTTTTGTTCTCAATGGTTTTACTCAGCAGGCCAAATCTGCACCAAGTTTCATCTTGGAAGGACAAATCACAGTTTTCAAATGTATCTAATGGAGCAACATATTCATGTATCCAGAAGTAGACAGTATAACATCTAGCTTTACCATTTTTTTTTTTTTTTTGAGATGGAGTCTCACTCTGTTGCCCAGGCTGGAGTTCAGTGTGTGATCTTGGCTCACTGCAACCTCTGCCTCCTGGGTTCTAGCGATTCTCCTGGCTCAGCATCCTGAGTAGCTGGAATTACAGGCGCATGCCACCACACCCAGCTAATTTTTGTAATTTTAGTAGAGACAGGGTTTCACCATGTTGGTCAGGCTTGTCTGGAACTCCTGACTTTGTGATCCACCTGCCTCAGCCTCCCAAAGAGCTGGGATTATGGGCGTGACCCATTGCTCTTCTTCTGAGTTGGAGTGCTATGCTGCTTGCCAAGAACTGAGAATGAAGAGGAAAATAGCAAGAGGCTCCTTGAGAAAGGACAGAGGAGAAAGCTAACTAAAAAAGGAAATCAAAACTAAAAACTGTGGAGAAAAAGAAAAAGACTTGTGAAGTTAATAGTGTTCCATTACTATGTGTGGAAGTTTAAAAAACAGTGAATACTTCAGACTTCCGTAAACAAATGCATAGCAGTATCTTATCCTGGCAGATCCAAATATGAGGTAAGTAAGTAACCTTCAGATTGTCAGAACCAATACTCAGTAATCATCACTGTATCTCCAGTGGTATAAACCCGAAAGGAAAACATAATTCTTGTTGCCGTCACTCTCATTTGTGGCCCCAAATCATGGAGAGAAAATTCTTTCCTGCTTCTTTTTCAACACAGAATGCTACCTATGAAATGTATTTGTGCAGAATAATAAGCCAACTGAAATGTCTTCTGAATGATATCATTTCAAAGTCCAGATTTAGGTACTACATTATTGCATATTGAAATTCAATTCATATGTGTTACTGATCAATTGAGACATTGTCCAAATTCCTGTGGTTGGTTGACATACATTCAAAATAACTATCGTGGGATTCTTAGGAACACGAAACTGATAGTTGACCTCCACTATATTGAAGTTATGAGTTTTTAAACATCATTTCTCACCATATATATTTCTCAGTTTCACACAATAAAAAAATCATAAGTTCTCAAATTATCTGTATAAACTTGTTCTCCACCCTTGATATAGAGGAAGTTGAACAAATAAAATCTCTTTACTTGCTTGGAATAAACCCATCAGTTGTCTGTTATAAGATAATTATGTTGTTTTCTTAATATACACAAAAACTATAAAATGAATATTTTCCTCTACAAACATGATGCATTTTCTTAATATTCATTTTCTTCATTTTAACTAACATTTTGACATGATTGTGATCCTTCTGTATATATACACAGAAATATGCTGCTGTTAGTTACATGAGGATTACTAGTACAATCCTTATGGCTTTGTCTTACCTATTAACGTATTCATAGTGATTAAGCTTAAATAAATCAGCACAAAAAAGCTTTACGTTTTAGGGCAAATGTGTCTACTTCACAGAATCAATAATGTATCATTAGTGTGTCTAACAGACTTTCTACCTAAATACTGGTTCTGTTACTACTTTTCAAAAAGAACATATAAAAGGTTTGTCTGTTCATTTTTCTCTAAAATATTTGTCTCACATTGGTTCCTTTATTAAGTTACATTCCCATCTTAAGATACTTCAGACACAATGACCCCACCGATATATATAGAACCACAATAGAAAATGAAGATTAGTAATAAATGCAACATGAAAAAAATTTTAAAGATTTTAGATAACAGGCAACATTTAAAAAATTTATTTCTTCTTTGGAAGATAACAAGAGCCACATATTTGATTTGAAAAATGATTTGAGGGTAAGAAAAGGCTTGTTTTATCTTGCCTGAGTAATAGATTTTTTTCTTTTGCTGAATTCTCTGCGTGAATAACAAGAGTGGCAGCCATTTTCTCCCAGCTCAACATCAAAACCCCTTTCATCTGCTGTCTAAATGCAAACAAAGCAAACCTTCCACCAGGCCTTTCTTTCCAGATAAATTAAAACTCTCATGTCCCGGGGCCTAAATCAAGCCTACAGGCCTTCCCTAGATAAATCCGCTCTCAACCTGAAATCTTCTTGCCACACGTGCTCCTTGTAAGATAATTTTGCAGTAGCTAATCAATAATGCAACAGTAAATTGCATTTAAATAAACATTAGCAGCCCCTCTTAATGAATAAAACCTCATCTGCAATTTGTCAAAGTCAGAAATATTGGACTCTTTTGATATTCATTAGAATATTGGAAATTGGAGCTTTGACAGGTTTTATGTACATTGCAATTACCATCCTGTGGGGGTTGGGGGGGTACTAAAAAAAGGCTTACTTTTATACATTCCGGACGGAATATAGTGGAACATACAGCAGGTTTCTAGACTGAAATTCATATGTCTGCTACCACCCTGGTTAAAAATATATTGAGATAATCCTGCTTTCCATTGCAAATTATGAGGCAACCAAGTTGTATGTACCTCATTTGAATTTTCTGACTTTAGAAGGAAAAAAAGTAGAAATCTTTATTCTGAAATGACGAGGAAGAGGAAAACTACTCTTGATTTGATATTGCATATATCATTATTTTTGTATTTCAGTGAATAAAGTCATTATTGCTAAGGAATTCTGAAATAATTATAGAAATTAAGAATAATCATTGGCTTTCAGACCTAATATTTTAAATTTATAAAAATACTTTCCAAAAATGTATATTTTAATATAGATTATGAATGTTATGTCAGGCTTAATAAGTATAATTCACTGACACTCTCTTCTATTATTCTACAGAATGCCCCCTTAAGAAAAGAGAATGACTGTTATTTAAAAAGCGCTTTAAACAGAACTAAACAAAATTCTAAGACATATGTTTGAGCTATGCTGTGGGAGAGAGAACATAAAGTTACATCTATTTCTTGTCATATTTTGAGGTATTCTGTAATATTAAAAAATTGATATTATTTTCTACATCCTAAATATATTATGTCTTATAGGTCCAGACTAGAACACTCACAATCAAAATTAATGTCATTTTAAAATTATGAAAATAAATAATGCTTTCTATTTTATAAAAATTCCAAAGCAATTAGCATGGGAACAAAATGGAATAATACTATAACAGAAATATTTGCTTGAAGAAGGAAGCTGTCATTTGGAAATATCATTAGAAACAATGACATTCTAAATTTATATATTCTTTATATAATGCTATCAGGGTAAAAAAGGGAATTATTATTTTACAGATGAAAATTTTGCGTGTCAAAGGACAACCAGTCAGGATTATACCTAAGCACTAGTCTTCAAAGTACACAATCGGTTCTTACGCCATTTCCCCAGTTCTCATAACAAATAAACGTTTGAACAAATGACCAAAATAGGCTGACAAAGAGAAATCAAGCCTGAGAATGCAAAACTAAGTCAGCATGGTCATTTTGACCCTATACAAACAGCTTTTGAAACAGTCACACTTTTATACAGCTAAATATTGGTAAGGACAACTCTAAATGATATGTTCAAAAGGATTTAATTTAAACATGAGAAAATGGTTAGTTTTCTAATTTGTTGACCTTTCTATAAGCCTCAACTCACAGAGACAGGTATTTCAACATACCTGTGGAGACCCCAGTGGCATTTGATATGCCAAGCATCACGAGGCATGCCTACTGCAAGAAACAGGCATCACAAAAACATCTGCTAATGTTTACCTCACTGAAAGTTTAAAAGTAAATGCAGATGCAGAACCCAGAAAACCTTACAATGGGAAACAGTTATAAGCTAGTCAAAAGTATGGGCCTTATTTCAATTAGTTGTGGCCTTCCTATCTTCTAGAAAATAAAAATAGAACAAAACTTACCACATCACAAAAATTTGAAGCTCCATTCAAGACTACATTAAAATAACTTAGGAAGTCACTGTAACAAAGTAGTTATTAGGGACAAAGGGACAAAGTAGTTATTAGGAATACTCTGGTCCTTGACTATTGAGAATGGAAGTGACCTAAAAGATGTGTGCTTCTATTAAAAATGTAGAAACTAATGTTATTTTCAAAATATATTTTGAAATATTACAGCTAAACTCTAAAACTCTTAGGAGGAAACACTGAAGAAAATCTTAGCGAACTTGAGTAAGACAATAAATTTATTTCTTTTTTTGGCTTGTGCTTTTGCTGTTCTTAGATAAAACAACAAAAGCATAAGCCAAGAAAGAAATAAATTTGACCTTATCTAATTAAAAACTTTTGCATGTCGAAGGGCTATCATCAAGACAATGAAAATATAAACTATAAAATAGAAGACAATATTACAATCAAAATAAGCATAAGTAAAGAACACAACTCAATGGTTAAAAACAAACAACCAACCCAGTTAAAACATGGGTAAAAGATTTAAATGGACTTTTGAATAGAGAGAAGATACACAAATGGCCGATAAGTACAATAAAGGAACCTTAACATCTTTTGTCATCAGAAAAATACACAACAAAAATTACAATGCAGTACCCCTTCACATTGCTAGTTTGAGTCTAATCAAAAAGAAGAGTAATGACAAGTGCTGGTAAGAATGTAGAGAAATTGGAACCCTCAGACGTTGCTGCCTGGAATGTAGATGCTGTGGACATTTTGACAATTCCTTAAAAATTTCAACGTGGAATTATCACATGACCCAGAAATTCTGCTTCTAGGTATACCCAAGAGAAATGCAAACATATTTCCACACAAAAATTTGTACACAAATGCTTACAGCAGCATTATTCAGAATAGCTAAAAAGTGGAAACAACTCAAATATCAACTGATGAATGTGTAACAAAATGTAGTATATTTATATTATGAAATATTATTCAACAATAAAAATAAACGAAGTACTGATACATGTTACAACATAGATGAACCCTGAATATATTATACTAAAGTAAATAAATCCAGACACACACACACAGAAAAAAACACATATTGTATGATTCCATTTATATGATCCATCCAGAGTAGGCAAATCCATACAGACAGAAAGTAGGTCAGTGGTTTCCAGGGGCAGGATGGAAGAGGAAATGGGAATGACTACTAATGGGTACAGGGTTTCTTTAGGGAGTGATGAAAATATTCTAAAGTTACATCACTATAAGGGTTGAACAACTGTGAGTATCCTAAAAGCCATCACATTGAAGATTTGTAAAGGGTAAATTTCATGGCATGTGAATGATATCTCCATAAAGCTATGATTAAACATACATACACACCACACACACACACACACACACACACACACACACACACACACATATGGAGTAGGGGAGGGGCTAAATTCAAGTTATTTCTTAATTCAGAAATTGCTTAGACACTCGGCTTTTCCATTTATCAACTGGATCACTCTGGGGATGGGGTCTTTTATTAGTAATGAACCTAGAGTCCTTAGGATCTCATCAATTGTAAGTATTCAAGATACAGGAAGATTGCAGTTAAAAGCATGGACTCAGCAACCAAACTGAATGAAACCCTGGTTGAATCACCTAGAAGTTGTCTGTCCTTGGCCAAGTTATGAATCATTCTGTGCTAAAGTGTTCTCATCTGTAAGACGGAGATAATAAGAAGTATCTGCCTCATGGGAGTTGTCGAGTTCTAATTGAGTTAATGTAAGTAAAGTGCTGGGAGCACTTGAGATGTTTAAGGCATCAGTATCTGAATGTCAAAGGGGTAATAATTTCTCAAAATTCCTCAATTGCCCCAGCACTATAAATTCTAAATAATAACTATTAGATCACAATGGTTATACTCAGCCATGAAGATTTTTTTAAGTAGAGACATTAGAAAGTCATATTTGCTGCAATATACAAATATAAACAAGTGATATTTATGTTGAGATGTAAGTCATTGACAAAGTTTGGCCTATCTACGGATAGTGTGTTCATATGAAAAATAGCAAGGGGGCCCCTGTGCAACGATGAAGAAAGTTTGATTCAGGCATGAAAAATCAATTTGAATTGAAACAATTATTCTGTAATTATGTGTTTAAAATGCTAGAATTTCCTTAAATTTACCTTTCAAAGCTAACAGCCTAGCTTATTGTGGGTGTTTGATTAAAATGTCTCCTAAATGTTAAAAAGTAATGCACAAGTAATTTTTCAAAATCATTTGACTTGTTCAGTTTAATTTTTCAATCCCACATACAGCTTGTCTCAGTATTTGGGCAAGACCATTTTGATCATTTACTTATAAACAACAAGATATTCTCATATACTATTCATACTAATGATACAAACCAGAATGAAACACTTTTTTTGTTATTCCCCCTAATATGAAAAAAAAGTATAGGAAGGAAAGAAGAAAGGTTGAGGAAGGTCACATGGCTTATAAGTGGCTAGGTCAGGTCTCAAAACTGTCATCTGTTAAATCATAGACCTAATGTCTCTTTGTTGACCAAGGATCTCATACTTTTTCAACAAAAGTAACTACATACAACAAAACTATGACAGTATCATGGATCACACATCACATGATAGTAATTTTTATTTTTTTATCTGCTGAGCTAAAACAAAGACAAAATGCTATATAAGCTTTGTAGCACTATTGTTATATTTTATTAATTATATCCACTTTCTACATATATTTGAAAAATATATTAATAATAACATGTGCAATTAATTGTACAGAGTAGGCTACTATGGCTTCTGCCCATTCAAAACTCTCTTCATAATTCTCTGGTGATTTTCACCATCTATCGTCAGTATAAAGGAACTGATATCAGCTCACTGCGTGAGTTTTGATCGGTTTTATTTAAATGACTATAAGCAGCTACACTTAAAATAGCCCAAGCAGAAAGGTAGCTTGGGATAGTGTTTTTAACCACCGCATATGAAATCTTAATGTACCAGTAGGTGATTTAAGAGTTGATAGGCTAATAAATAAAGAAGAAATAAGAGAATTAGCCTACTTTCACTTTTCAGTCCTTAATGAATTGAGGAATCTAGGCAATGTTCATCAATTACTCCTAATGGCACAAATAGTCAAATATGTGTATGTCCTAATAAAGTAATGTTAATACAATCAACCATAGAAAAAATCTTAAATTAAAAAAAAAAAAAGTTGATACTGCCAGCTAAGCTGGTTGGGAGATGTCCAAAATGAAGCCATTGTATAGCCTTTGCCCTGGGATTTGAGTTAACTACATTTACCTGTGGCTTCCGAATGACTCCCAGCCTAGAGGATGCCTAAGAAGTGACTGCGGAAACTTCAGTAGAGAAGGAAAGAAACAACAGTTAAGTATTCAGCGTAGCAGGTGAATCATATACCTTTTATAATATGAGTCTGTCATGGCTACTCTGTTTTTACAGTTGAGGGAACAGCCTTGGTGGATTTCAGTAGTTTTCCCTCAATGCCACAAGTCATAAAATGCAAAACCAGGATTCTAACCAAGCCAGCTATACTTGACTCTAAATCCCATGATCTTTCTGCAATTCCACGCTGCTCTTCAACAAATCCATTTGTAAGGGAACACATAAAGTAACTTTCTAAGGCCACCCACAGTTCTCTAAAATCGAAGCCAACTTGAAATCACAGTTGGGTGACTTCAATAAAGGTATGTAACTACTTCTTCCTAGAGCAAGAAAAAAAATTCCCCAAGGATTGTAAAAGCTAGATTACAGAATGTGACTGAGAGTTAAAGACTTGGCCTCCTGTACGAAGTTCAGCAATTGAATGTCTTGGATGAACTCACTTAACTTTTGGATACTGCAGTTTTCCCAGCTATGATATGAGAATTGCCAAATGAAAATTTTGGACCTTGAAATCTTCACTAGGCAATACAGGAAAGCATTGCCATATGAAATCCCATGAATTTCTGTAAGAACCACAAGGATAAATATAAGACACCAAAAAAACCACCTTAATATGACCTAAGTATCTTGTAAAGGGAGCATTTTAAAATTTAACTTAAAGATAAGGACTTTCTGTTTTAGGGTGTTATGATTAATTTCTCATTTAGACTAAGTTGCTTTGTTCCTATAATACAAATTTAAACAATGACATATATATATAGTTCAATTATATATATATAGTTTATATATATATAGTTTATATATATATATAGTTCAATTACCTAGAAGAGAGTAACCATTTTAACCAACAGAAGTATATGCTTATCTCTCTTTGACCAATACAATTTTTGTTTCTGAAAACATTTATATCACATGTCATGGTATAAATTTTGCAGTTCAAAATTTGTAATAGAAGCAACTTTAAACATAGGTACAACAAGTAATTGCAAGTATTATTCAATTCCTGATGAACTCAGCACTTTATAATATTGGTTTCTGTAGAACTCGAATCAATAATAAATAATCTCAGAGCTAACAAAAGGGCTGCTAATATATAGGTGGTCCCAGAAGAGCAGTATAGATCTACCCGTAGTATAGAGAAGTATCTGTATCTACCTTTAGGAAACTAACTTAATCATTCTTCCAAGTCCTTTTATGGGAAGAGGAGAGCTTTTGTTCCATCTGCTTTTTCTCACATATACATTCACCAGTTCCTTTTGTCTACAAATTGCTAGATCTAGTAATTTCGGTTGAACTTGGAACTAGCTACTAACAAATTGACATTGCTACCAAGTGACAAGATAAATGAATTACCAAGGGAAACGTTCCACTCCCAAATAAAAATTTTTTAAATACTATATCAGCATATTCCGGTAAAACAGTATTATGCACAACAATGAGAATTTATTGAGTTGTAAATAATTTTCCAGACATACAGAGTTTCCAGGGTCACTGGGTATTCATATAACTATCAGTTTATTTTAATCTCCCAAACATCTTGGTGAATCCACATGAATCCCACTTAAAGTACATGATATATCTTCTCGCCCAAGTTTTCTTATTCCAAATGTTATTCCTTTTGAGAGGAAGCAGGCATTTGGTGGACAGAGTTCTTGAGAGAGAGCAAAGCAGTCTCTTTGGGGATTCTTACTAGAGCCTCCAGGGAACAGCCGGGGAGACTATGGCCATGAAACGGACCAAGACACCTGGCAGGCTCTCTTTTCTCTTTTGTTGACTTTTATCTTTCCATGCAGGGTGACATTCCCCACCCCCATATCTTCCTTTTCTCAAATCTTTTTAATCCTCTCTTATAATACCTGCCTCTTTGGTGAGACAGAACTTTTCTACCCTACCATCAGCACCTACAGGAGCCAGGGATTCTGCTTTCACCTGTTTAAAAAAACCTAAACACTTTAAGGTTTGTGGACCTAAATCACCATGGACTATCCTGACAATTCTCATAGCCTTTCTATATGTTCTATAGGTTGTTCTCAAACTGTACCTTTCTCCATTTCACTTGTACTTAAAATTTCCAGATGGATAAATATGGAACTTAGAATTTGATCTCTTATTTTTTAAAAGAGATCAAATACTTTTCTTGGGTAACATTCTCAATTCAATAATAATCAATTGAAAAAAGGGAAGTATTTTATGAAGATTCAGTTGAAAATACTTGTTTATTTTTTCTATTTTCTAACACAAATTTTTGAATACATAATTTTGTGAGTTAGTCTCATTTTTGATGAGTTACAGTCATATTTCATTATCGGTTTGCTAGTTAATCACTTACTAACCAAATTTTTTAAAGAAATTGGCACCATTAAATATATCTTCATAATAGAAGGCATTCACCTTTAGGGTTAGGGCTACTTATTTATTTATGCAGGGTCTCTCTGTGCAGATGGGACATCCCCTTGTCTTGCATAGTAATGATGAGAAAACAAAAACATAACCAACCAGCACACAGATTGATGGCCATTCTTTCTTTAATCAACACTAGGCTAAGCTTATCACAGCTTTTAATTTTTGAACAAATATTATATTTATTAATATTTATAATATTTATATAATAAACAAATATTATAAATGTATATTCCAATAAATAATATTGAGGGTATAAGAAAAATTACAACAAAAGAGAATATTCAATAAGAATAGCTTTACCTTTTAATCAAATTATTTCACTCTGCTGGACGTCAGTTTGCTCATATAAGAAGTAGGTGGTTGAGCAAAATGATTTCTAAAGTCCATTTCTGATTAGGAGATGAGTCTCATCCTAAGCATCAGAAATGATTCCTTTTGTTATTTGACCTTGACTTAATATGAATAAGGAATTGTGTCTCTAAATGTAATTAAAATAGCATTTGAAATGGTCTTTCACAACACTTGAATAATAATATACTAAAATCTTAAAGACACTGGCAATTTTGATGAGTTCAAATATTAATAAGATTTTAGCTCAAGGAAGCTTCTGTATAATGTTTCCAAGAGGAAATCAGGGTGAGGGATTCATTGGTTTCTCCTGGATACTAAGAAAATGGGTCTACACTCATCTCTAGCAGTGGAGTCTCATACCTATGTGAGACATAGATTTACAGGTCTGCATTGCAATATCTTACACAGGACCTTTCACATTCTATTAGGATGAATGTCTTTGGAATTAGGCTGTTAGAATAAAGATAGTTTTCACATTTATTCATTGCTTTAAATGAGAAACGAAGAAAAAAGGAAAGAAAAGGAAGAAAGAAAAGAAAAACTTTTGGAGGGTAGAGAGGTGTAGAAACTATTTCAAATCAGATACTCCTTTTTATCTTTAATAACAGTTTCTCCTTGAACCATAAGCTTTAGTTTATCTAGGATGTCCTGAGGTTACCAGGATACAAAATTTCCTCTAAGCCAATTATAACTCCCAATCTTGATTAACTGAAAGAGGTCAGATACTAACAACCTTCTTTATCTAGTTCTACAAACACCTTAGAATAGCTAACAAATGTATTCACTTTTATAGAGTGATGAATTTATTTTTTAGTAAATTTTATGACTTATTAAGTAATTACTACTCATTTTATTAAGCATATTTATTAAAATTCCTATCATAAAAGAACTTCAAAAAGAGGTTTTTATGAAAATGAAGAATGAAAATGAAGTGTCTGAAAAAGTTTCTTCATTCTAAGCTTTGATGTGTTTGTTCCTAATGTAAAGGAATAAATGAAAAATATTCTTTTGCAAGGTCTAAATGTTTCTTAAATTATCTGCGACTATAAACACTATGATAAACTTGCATAATGTTGTATAGGTGTCAAAAACAGTATATTTCATACAGTAAACAACTTAAAGGTAAGTTATTAATATGGTTAATAACATAGCTACACAGGACATGTTTGCCTGCATTCCTTAGTTTTACATAGGAAGGTCTTGCTAAATTATTTACCCAATGTCATCAGTTACTTCACCTACTGCTTCCTTTTTTTTAAAAAAAAAATCTGTTTTGCCTTCTGCATCACAGTTTCTCAGAGGATGAGCCAGCTGTGATTGGGCACTGGAAATTCTGTTTGTATCAGCACCTACCTATGATCAGAGAAATTATCAGCTAAGGAAAAGAAGAAAAGCTTAAAATAGACCAACTGAACTTTTTAAAATAAGACAGCCATACCGTTTCTGTGAATCAACTAAGAAGAATGTGAATGGTATAACAGATGACCTGTTTAGGCCAATAAGCAAAAATAAGATGAAATTCCCTCCCCATCTCTGCTATTGCAATGATGTAACATCAAAGGAAAAGAGTCTCATCAACTCTCTTGCAGTCTCAGTGTTTATGACGTCAGCAGAGAGGGCAAGTAATTTATAGCATTGTGTTTACTCTGGAGCCATTTGATATGTATTAATACATGCAGCAGCAGCTGTCTCTTTTACAAGAGAAGTGTGCTCACATGAGCTCTCTCACCCAAACTGAGAACATAAGCACACTCTAATAGCAAAAGAGGCAGCTGCTGTTGCATGAATTAATACATTATAAGTTACTCTCTCATTTGTTATTCTTTTTTAAATGTTACTCTATTTTAAAAATAAAAATACTTATGATTTTAAAAGAAATGAAACTTCTACAGGGAACTCATATTATTATTAGATACCATGAAGTAAATTACATCAGTTTTATTATATTTTTTAAAGATCAAATCATTTGCATATCAAAATAAAAAATGTAAGCATTTATTATTTTCAGAACTGAGGCATCTGGTGTCTTTGAAATGCTCAAAGCAGTGAAAGAGAATAAAAGGGGTTTCCTATTTTGAGTTTTGATATAAGGCTGAGAATGGATTTGTTCAATAGCTTATATGTAATTCCAGAAATAGAAATTAGCATTAGTATCCTATTTATTCCATTCCATCTACCTTGTAAACATAAAAATCTTTGCAAAAAAAAATGTTAAAAATGGTTTTTAATCTACCCATAAGTTGCAAATGGTTAAATTTGATATCTGTCCTTGGAAATATTCTAAGAATCTAAGTAATTAAGGGATTCCTGACTAGATATAACAGGATAACAATGTAACAGTCACTCAAACTGGAGGCAGAAAAGACGCAGAGTTGTTGTTATATCAACTATCTTTAAACTAATATATAGCTCAGGTATATCTACATATAGACATGCTGGCATATATGTAGATATGACTAATATACAGATATATTTATCTAGCTATTTAAGATAAATAGATATAAATGCAATTAAATCACAAAATTTCTAATTGAGATACTTCAGATAATACAAATTTTTGTTTTGTTTGGGGTTGTTTTCGCGTAGTTTATTGTCTTTTCATGTGTTGTTTTAATAAACAGTTTTTTAGAAAGCCAAAAGAGAAATGTCTTTTTAGACAAATGGAGAGTTGGTTCCATTTCCTTGACTCCTTTCAATTTCATTTTATAATTTCCTGTTCTCCTCAGTGCTAAGGTTACATTTCCATTTTGTAAATATTTTACTGTGCAAATCTTATACTTCTAATTTTATTCATTATTTTATCATTGTAAAATATCTGCATATTAGTTTTCTGTTTATCTAGGAAGCTTAAGTATTTAATATCTTTTTTTATGTTATTCTAGTTCTGTTAACAATATGGCTCATTATTTAATTCAGAAAGAATTTAAAAGGTGTGAGGTTTGTAACTGAAAGTGCTACAGTGATTTGCATTGACCTAATTAGTTCATTTACATGTTGACCTTTAAAACCAGCGAAGTTTTGTAAACCCATCTTTTGGATGCCAACTATTTCACAAAAGAGACCTAGGAGAGGGGACTAAAACACAAGGTAAGATTGATTTTAAAAATATATATTGATGATAAACTAAGGGGGAAAAAAAAAGTACACACCATTTCAAAGAATTATGTAAAACCACCTCAGAAGATTGTTTATATATTGTCTTATCAACTTTTTAGAACAGCCAGTCAGCTGACTGCACCTTTCTAGTTGCTTATTTTAAAGAAGTGACAGAAAAATAAGTATGTAAACCTCTGCATTGTAGTTGAATTTTATGTCTCTAAGATTACATTCAAATTTCTGGAATTATAAATAAGCACTCTGAATCCACTATACTATGGTAGATTCTGAAATGGTCTTACACAAAACTCAAAATCTTAAAGAGAATTTAAGTATGCATACCTTTTTTATTAAAAATGGTGCAACCTTGTATCATTTGAAGAACACAAAACACATTTTGCAGTGGATCTAGCTCAAAAGCGGTATGAAAAGATCAGTTTGAACAAATTCCCATGTCCGAAGTACCAGGAATAGTTATATTAGGCCTCTTCTCAAAATGCATGCTCCTTTACTCATTCCTTGTCTACTAATCATTGACTTAAATGCAATATTTATCCTCCCTAATTCATCCCTCCTTCCCTTCTTGCCTACTCTTTTACTGGAGGCCCTATCCCAAGAAATCTACCATACACCTCCAACTACGAGCTTCTTACCAAATTTCTTGGTTCTAGCTCTACTAGTTTTTTGGGGGTTATCTGTGTGGACTCTTGACCTAACTCCCCTCATGGTCCTCTGAAGGGCTACCTTTCTCCTGCTCCCCATATTGAAAAGAATTTGAAAGGTGAGGCGTAGCACGGGAAATGACAAAATTTTTCTTGCTGCCTCTAGCCAAAAAACCTTGTGTTAGTCCATTCTCATGCTGCTATGAAGCAACACCCCAGATTAATTTACAAAGAAAGTGGTTTTATTGACTCACAGTTCTGCATGGCTGGGGAGACCTTGGGAAACTCACAATCACGGCAGAAGGTATCTCTCCACAGAGCAGCAGGAGAGAGAATGAATACCCAGCGAAGGGGAAGCGCCTTATAAAACCATCAGATCTCGCGAGAACTCACTCACTATCACAAGAACAGCATGGAGGAAATTACCTCCTTGATTCAATTGTCTCCATCTGGTCCGGGGGGAAACTACCTCCTTGATTCAATTGTCTCCATCTGGTCCCGCTCTTGACATGTGGGGATTGTTTAATTTCAAGGTGAGATTTAGATGGGGACACAGAGCCAAACCATACCACATTATCTCCTTCATTTAAAGAAGTCTCACTTGCTGATCACATGACTGTGAATACATTGTATTCCTCCTTATCACTATCGTGCGCTGCCTTCCTAGTCACTTTTCAGCGTTCGTTGAAGACTTTAACAACTAGCTCCTCCTTTCTTTTAAGCTCTCTTTCTGGGCAATTTAAGAGTCTATGTAGATTGCCCCAAAACCTAGGTGGTTATCTTTGACCTTCTCAATTTCAATGCCTTTTGCCTTACTCTGTTTCAGCCACTCACTCCCATGGCCTTATTCTGGGATATGTCAACACCTGGAACTGCTTTATGTCTGTAATCTTAAGTTCTGGTATACACCTATATGATCCACAATCCCTCCAGCTCTTTAAACTTTTGGTGAACCTGTCCATTTCTCTGGTTTCAACTCTAAAATAGGCTTAATTTCTTCCTTCAGTTCTGCTACCGTGGGGACATATTAACCTGGATGCCCTATGAGTACTTCAAATTTGGCAGGATCCCAGTCAAATTCTATGTGACACAGGAGTTCAAAGAAGGAATTGTCTCCAGAAGTCAGTTTGTCCTTTTGATGTTGACATTGCTATTAATAGTAGAAACTTCTATCGGTTATAAACCTTTATGTTCATATTTGACTCATTCCTTCTTCTTTTGAAATGCCTCTTGAACCTGTCCTTATTTTTTCAATACCATTGTCTTTACTATGATTTCTAAATGTCAACATTGACCTAGAAAAAACTACTCTTACACGTTCTCCGTATCTAGGATTATGATTTCCATGGTATTCAATAAATACATATATGATAAATTTATGTATGCATGAATGAATGAATCCTTCCTAGAACTAACAAATGAGAAATCTGAGAGTAAAATTTCAATCATATCACTCAAAAACATACTTATTTTCGTTTTCTATGGGAAAAAAATAATAGTCACATATTCAAACCCTTTTTTCACTGGACTCTTTTTTCCAGCTTCCTAATACTCTTTTATACATAACTCGTTTCCACTCAAAGTCTACCCTAAGTCAGTGGTTCTCAGAGTGTGGTTTCCAGAACATACTCATTAGGAATAAAATTTCTGGGAGCCCATCCCAGAGCTGCTGACTCAGAAATGCTGGATGTATTTTAACAAGCCCACCAGGTGATTTCAATGCATGCCAACATTTGAGATTATGTTTACAGCATCATGTACATGTTAGCGTCATTCTTACGACATGTAATAATCCCTCTGCTTCTCCTTTTATAATGAACATAGTCTATTTCAAGGCTCAAATCAAGTAGTCTTCTCTCTGAAAACCTCCTTGGTTTTCTCGTAGGTTTTACTTACTAATTCGGAAACTCTGGATGCATTTTAACAAGCCCACCAGGTGATTTCAATGCATGCCAACATTTGAGATTATGTTTTCAGCATCACACACGTTAGTGTCATTCTTACCACTTGTAATATCCCCTCTACTTCTCCTTTTTATAAAGATCATAGTCTATTTCAAGGCTCAAATCAAGTAGTCTTCCCTCTGAAAACACCCTTGCTTTTCTTGTAACTTGTACTTACTAATTCTGCTTAATGATTTCTTCCCTGATCTCTCCTCTTTCTGGCTAAAGAGTTAATGGCACTAATAACATACTCTCAGTAAGTTTATACTAACTGCTGCTTATTTCCTTTTCAGTCTTCCAACAACACACAATAATTTTGATTCAGTGCCACTATCTTATTGAAATGATTTCTCTGAGATCACCAGTGATTACTCAATTTCACCAGATACTATGGACACCATTTTTAAACACGCTTCTTCTCAGAAGCACTGTGCATTATTGACTGTACCCTTCTATGTAAAACTTTTAGCTCCCTTGACTTCTATGCCAACTGCCTCTCCTGGTTTCCTCCTCCATCAGTAATGACTCCATTATATTTGTTCACAAAATCGGCTCCATTTTTCTCTGAAATGTGGCTGCTCCCAAAGAACTCATTCTTAGTCTTCTACCTTTATCACTCAGTGTACTCTCTCACTTGAACATTCTTAGTTTAAAAACCATTCACTTCTCACAGATCTGTATGTCCAACTTAGCACTCTTAGATACCTCATATGGACATTTAACCTAACCATCTACTGGATCTCTCCATCTTTATGCCCCACCTACAGGCATCTTAAATTTAATATATCAAATTCATAGTTTTCTCCTCTCCTGTATTCCAGAAACCTTAGATTTATCATAAGCTCCTCCCTTTAACTCACCACCCTTCTCCATTTGAAACATCTTTTAAGCCCAGTAATTGAAATTGTGTATCTCTGCTACCTGTTGTCTTTTCCCAATAATCTGGCGCTATTGTCAGATTCCAGGCTTCAGTTGTTCATCCCCTAAATGGTTTCTCCTTTTTTTTTTTTATGGCTGACATCTATGTTCTTCTCCCCATAGTCTTTCTTTCAATAATATAATTTTTTCAAAGTGATTTTTTAAGAATTACAAATCTGATCATGGCCCTTCTTTTCTTAAAACCTGTTAGGTGCTTCCCACATCATTTAGGATAGTAATGCCTTAGCTAATCACCTTAGATTCAAAACGGACTATCTGCCACTGATTTTTCTAGCTTCATCACCTACAAATCTTTGCAAAGATGACATACTTTTTCAAATTCCACTGGTCTCTTTGTCCCATTGTTTGTCTAATCAACACATACTCACTTCAGAAGGCCTTCTGGTATCCCTCCAATGCCGTATTTGATTATCCTTCTATGTCTAATTTTATTCTAGCGCATTCCATCTACTCTATTATCCTTCCTCCACTCCAGCTGAAATATTTTCAGGGCAGGGCAGAGAGTATGTTTCACTGGACGTGGCAGCTTCAGCTTCCAGAAAACTGCCTGCCTTCTAGAAAATGCTTACCAGATGTTTATTGAGTGACTGAAGATATGAGTGTAGCTATACTATCTTAAGGTGCAGATATAAAGTTCATTAAAGACAAGCAACACTGAGTGCACTGCATTCACCAAGGTAATTAATTGGTGCCCACATCAATGTTGGATCTCCAACTTATTAGATGAACCTGTGATCTCAAACATTTCAAAGTTAAATGTACCAATTATCTACATTTGAGATGTGAATACGAATGAAGATATCCTCAGACTTGTTTGAGATGGTTACATTTTACATTTTATCATATTGTTTCAACAAAAGTGCATGCCAGAACTTGGTAATAGGTGATTGCTTATATCTAGAAATAGATTATCAATTCAGAGGCCAAAGCTTAATGTATTAAACATAAGACAAGCTCTAATTTAGAAGAAACCATGATTTTGGTTTATTTAATCTATGGTAAAGCTGAAATTTTACAAGTTTCCTCACAAAATCCAGCTAAGAAAAGATAGAGATAGAGCCTCCAGGAAAGCCTGCTGATGGAATCTGTGGAAGCCTAAGACAGCCCGACCTCCCTCACTCTGCTTCTGAGAAAGCAAGTGGTGGGAAAGGCCTCGTGGTTAAAATCTGTCCTCATCCAAATGCCAGAAATCAGTACATTTAAATTTGTCCCTTGTACTTGGAACAGGGCTACAGATAAAATAAGTAGAGTTCAGCCTATATGTATAAAACATATACTGTCTGCCAGATACATTTGGTACCTGGGAATTTAACATTGAAAAAAATAGTGAGTTAAGAACACATTTCTAATTATAACGGGGAAAAGAGGACTTAATCAATAATTAGGGTTTACATCACACACTTAATTCTTTTCCTAGGGCTTGAATATTTCTGGAACCGTTCCTCCATTACCTACTTATACTGCAGGATATTAATTTCACTCATATCAGCCTAGAGGTGATTGAACATGTGAATCCTCAGCCACTTAAATTGTAACAAAATCTTGCTAATTTCCTCTTTTGTAAATATTTCCACACAACTTCTACAATCTCACCAATACCTAACTTGTGATTGTCTATTTTATTAAAGAAATGATAAAATAGCACATATTCTTCTACTATTCAGTGTCATTACCTTAATAGATTCAGAGGAGGTGGACAAGAGCAGTGATCTCATTATTGAAAAGTAGGAAATGTAGAAAAAGAAAGTGATGCAGTAACACTAATATGCATCCACGTTAATATCTCCTCACTTTGTAAAATGAAACGCTTCTGCAACCAATCTGCGTGATTCTGTGACTGGGTCTGCTTGTCCTTTTGGGCTTGTTGGTCCCAAAATGCACTTTAGTTCAGAGAAGCATCTTGCATAGGTGTCCCATTGCTTTCCAAATGGTAGAAATCTCTGTATGAGCCACTACAGAAATTCAGATAAACTTTTTAAGAAGTCAGCCCTTTGCTGGGCTGCAGGGGGCACCATGGAAGATTCAAAAGGTACTTTCAAAGATTAATTAATATTTTCTCATATTCAAGGTATTAAACACTTCCTCATTACAGTCTGGCTCTATTTAGCACATTTATGTACTAGTATTAAAACAAAACAAAACAAAATCAATTCTAAAATGCAAGACCTTTTGGGTCTGGATCATCAACTTCATACTTAAGGCTGTAAAATGAAGCCAGCCATTGTTTTATCTCTAACATTCCTAGACCCTGAAGACCTAGATCATGAAGACTAAGCAAAAGTAACAAACAAGTTGATGTGGGAACTGTGGCATTAATTCAAAGTGTATGTTTTTATTAAAAATAAATACTTATATATTAAGAGTGGTACAACATTTAAACTCTTTCTAATGACCTAACAATATCATCTGTTCTAATTGCTATAAAAATCACTAATCATTACTGTCACTAATAGGTACGGTGACACCTGAATGCCTCCATGACACATCAAATCATAACCAAGCCTCAAGGAAAATAGATGCTTGGACATGGATTCTACAAATAGAAAGATCCAGAAGCTTCAGGACTTTACTGCAGACCTAATACATGGCATTTTCTTCTGAAAGATAAGGCCTAAAAAGGATTATATACTTTGAGGAGATCAGGGAAATACATCCACAAGAATTCATTTACAGACAATCCAGTCAAATTAACTGCAAGAGGCTATAATCAATCTCAGCCATCTTCCTTTTGGCCCACAGAGTCATTTCTTCATTAGGCATTCTTCTACTTATCCACTTTTTTCAGAGACATTCCTATTATTCTATTTTATTTGGGCACAGCTTCAGAGCGTGTGCAAGAAAAATAATGGAAATGAAATTAAACCCAGTCAGATTTTCAATTCCTTAGTAGCTCTGGATTTCAATTGGGGATGAGGTTAAAATTACTTGCCTTAAAATGAGTCTTGGTAATTAGTTGTAAAATTTAATTGCCCGTGCTTTTCCTATTCCCAATTCCCAGACTAAACAAAAGTTTGTTGTATTTCTTTTTGATTATTCATTTCTTCCTATTGAAGGAGGGGGAGAGAAGGGGATATTTACATTTAAATTTCAAGAAAATTAATAACGCTTTTTAACATCTATATGTATCTTTTTAAAATGTAACATTCCAACACCTATAATTTCAAAATAAAGTAGGGGAAAAAAACTATTTTTTTTCTCCCAGAGAAATGCTTTCCCCCAAAGACCAGTGTTCTACTTATCATTTTTCATTTACATTTAGTAAATATGGTTTTCAGTTACTCTAAATTGCTAAAACTTTAACCTACTAAATCCTTATTGGCCTAGAAAAAAATTTTTATCACGTGCTAATTTTATCTCTGGAAAAATAATTCCTAAAACATCGATTTATTTTTGTGGAAATATCATTAATTAATACTCATTAATTTAAAATACTCATTTAATGATCCGTTGTCTAAGTAAGCTGTTGACCAATTTTTCTTAAATCTGTTCATCTTTACCCTATGTTTTATTATTAGTTACATTTGTTTACTTTTCTTAAAAACTTACTATAATATATCTGTTTAAATAAGGCCAAATAAACACTAAACCATTTATCATCTGGGATTCAAGTATGTGCCCCTCTAATGTCATGTAAATGAGATCAAACAAGGAATCAAGTTTTCAGCCCTACAAACTGCCACAAGTCATGTGACTATAACAAGTAGAGACTATTCTCGTTGTTAAAGAAGCTGGTTAGGAAAAGCACTGGGAATCTGGATAATGCTCCTTAATTCAAGTTAATTCCATTAGTTCAACTCAACACATATTCAGCACCTCCAGTTCCTGTTTGTAGGGGCCACGGCGTAGACCACAGCTGATGTTTAGAAATCCGGATTTAGAGAAGGCTTCAAGAATCTACTCATTTTGCTTCAACCTGTGTTCCAAAGCGGTACCTGAAGAGCCTTGAGGGCAGGAGATGACCAGTGAGCTTCCTGACTCTTCAGAAGGGGATGCCGTGCTTTCATCTGTTTTCTACATTGGAGTACCAAATAAGACTTCAGTTATAAGCTGGGTTTTATTATAAAAACATATGAAAAATCTCTAATTTGGCCCATTTTCCCAAATTTGCAGATGAGAAAACTAAGACTTACAGAGTTAAGTCACTGGCTAAGTCCTTGTAAATACTTTATGGCAAAATTATAAGCTCCATTTTAATACAGTCTTCAAGTCACCACAGCAGTTTGAGTCTTGGAGTCTAGATAAGTACCTTGTAAGTGTTAGGAGTGGAACAAATGTTGTAGTCATTATGCAGAATTTTTTTTTCAAATTGTAATCTCTAGGGTATATTATAATGAAGACTTAGGAACATCTTTCTAGTGACACAAGGCCACTAGATATGAGAACTATGATGTTAAATACAAGAAAAAGATTATTTAAATAAAAATAAATGATAGCTCTAATTCTAGATGTATATAATTCTACTTTCATAGCACACTAACAAGGATCTTACAGAAAACACTTGATGGAAACTTATTAGACTAACTGCATATATTCCTAAACACATTCCAAGACCTGGGAGAGGCAGAAAGAAAGAAGAAATGCAAGTCCAGAATATGAGATACAAAGTCTGAATTTACTAGGAAAGCAAAGAGAACACTTCCAAAAAAAAAAAGAAGAAGAAGGAGAAGATGTGGTGTGAGTATTGGCTGCATTGCAATTGGAACAAAGAACAACAAAATGAGGGCTAGAAGCGAAACTGAGGGTGAAGACAGGGTCAAAATGAGGAAGAGAATTTATCTTTAGTAGAAAATAATAATAGCCAGAACAATAATAACCATAAGGTAAGTGAATAACAGGTATGCACATATGGTATATTTGGCCTAATTCAGGAACATTTAGCCAGAAGCTTGATTTGATTCAACATGTATTTAACATCTACTCTGTTGCCATCATGGTTTCATTAGGATCACAAATAAAATGAATAGAAAACTTACCTATGTCTCAAATAATTTGTCTTTATATATTATTCTTTCAGGTATTTTGTATACAAGGCCTATTTAATAACCCACTGTCCATAAAACATGTATGTTCTGCTATTTTTCCTGTGGAAATGAACTTGTACAGCCTCGTCTCTATCTCAACACCTGGTTTACTTAGTGATGGGACTTTGAAATGTACTTGGCTGGATGACAGATGCACTTGGTGTCTGCAGAACAAAGCAAAGCTATCTGACTCATGCAGGGATATTGGACCCAGGACTTTAATCTCATTAGCCTGAGCTAAGTAGCTTCATTTCCCCAAGTAAACAAGTTCTACAGAGAAACTAAAAATTCACCCTAAATTTTGACATGCTTCAAGGAACAAGAATGCCATCATACATATGCATAATTCAAATCAACTTAAAGTAAGTTAAATATACCATTCACAGTTAGAAAACCTCAGATTTCAAAATATCATGAAGCAACAAATAAGAAGATAAATAAATGTGGTTTATTCTCTACCCCTACTTATTTATACCACCTGGCATCAGCTTCCATCTGACATGGCCTATATCTGTTAGGTAGATATTAGTGTGATTGCTAATAAAAATAATTATTTTCAATTCCCCTGTCTACCTGCTCTCACCCTTCCTTTCTCACCTTGACAAGATCCTGTTCTGAAATACAAAGAGGACAGTAAGATGGTAACATAGCATTAAGAACACCAGAAGTAGTGCCAGAACTATGATGTACAATATAAGAAAAAGTTTTTCTAAAAGAAAAATAAATGATATCTCTAATTTTAGATTTATATAATTCAAAATTGTAGAGGAACATTAAAATGAAATGTTACACCTAATGAACATTATGTAGCAAGGGGAATTTGAATACACATTGCAATATATTATTTTACACTACAGGAGAAAAAGCAAAAGAAAAATTATGAGCATCACAAAGGTGCAAAACTCACTTTAAGTAACTGAAAACAATTGATAAAAGTTACTTGCAATTGTTTTAAGTCTATTTCTCAGTTGGTGAGCATGCCTTAGTGGCCTATTTTATTTAATGCTAGATTGACATTTATCACTGCTGTAGAGACATATCTTGTTAAGATGGAATATGATAAGATTATCCAGAAAGTTTCTTCAAATTACAAACCTTTGTTTTTATCTGAGTCATTGCATTAAGCTACACGTTCTCCGGAGAATGGTGCCATTTAAATACGTGATGTGTCACGTCAACGTGATCCTTTACTGTGAAGAAACATGCATGAAGTCTATTGGAGAGGAGCTCTTTATGAAAGTATTTGGAATCTCCACACCCATTGTTTGCTCAGACTTTACATAAGAGTTTTATAAATCTTTTTGGATCAATAAACATTTTTCTAATATCTTTCAGAAAAGTTTAAATTTCCTATATTTCCACAGTTCTCTGGCCAATGACCCAGATAATAAAATATATGTTCATTAAATTCATGGCATCAAGTCGAGTATAATGTTTAATACTCTAAGAAACAGCATTATTATTTCAAATAATCTCAACATCTTACAGATGTCAGAAACAAAGGAAGAATGGTGAAAAGAGAAAGTCAACCTCAGTACCACACAACCAGGGATGGGCATGGGGAATAGGTAAGTAGGTAAAATGATTTTGGCAGACCTTTATGTATGGTATGGGAGAATTTAAAATTGAGTGATTAAGATAATGAATTCAGGAATCACTGAGTAGTTAGTTCTCTTAATGCTCCTTGTCCATACCAAAATGATGTTGGAAAGTTCATCCTTTAGAAGGAGAAATCAAGATCTAGATCAAGGGTTGGCAAACCGCGTAGTACAGGCAAAATCCAGTTTGCTGCCTGCTTTTGTAAAGATATGAAGTTTTATTGGAACATGGCCATGCTCATTCATTATGGTATTATCTATGGCTACTTTCATGCCAAAAGAGCAGAGTTAAGCAATTGTGTCTTACTGAATGTCTTCCAAAGCCATTTACACAACTAGAAGTTCTGCCTACCCATAATCTAGACGATGTGTGGACATCAACGTTATATTTGGAATAACCAGACTGGTCAATCTTCCAAATCATTCTAATGACAAGTGGCTTCTACAGAAGCACTTCATCATTCACATTGTTACTATCCTTTGAAGTAAACTTCTTCTATTTTACTTCAAATTTACAGATTTTTCTCTTCCTTCATGTATCACAGAAGTGATATGTCTTCCTGAGTCCAAGAGTATTAACCTTTTGGTAAATTCTGCTACTCACTAGCTGTGAATGATCTTCAGTTGGGCTCTCTCTGCTCTAATTCTTGTCATTATCCTGATCAACTTCAGCATTCAGGGAGCTGACACCTTTCACACTGTAGCCTCAAAAAATTCCTTGACCTACTTATCTCCAAAATTCGTACTCACCTTCCTTGAGATGTTTCTTGCTCGTTTACAAGATAGAAATATAGTGTCTATCACCTAAGATTGTTATGAGAATCAACGAGATGAGATATAGTGATAACTTTTGTCACATGGTAATTTAAAAGCTTTAAATTTGTGGTAGGATCCAAGGTGCTAGGGTGTGGGACAGTATCTCCTCTGGCTCCTCCCACTACTATTCCACCTTATCTTGGCCCGGCACTTAAAGATACACTTCCATTTATCTGATATCTCTTCACAATACATACTTCTGATCTTCTTACTTCAGCGAAATCTGGTTCCCTTTCCATCTCCACCCCAGTCCCCACTTAGTCCTCAAATCTCTTTCAGATATAGGGCTATGATTTGATCCCTCTTTTGTCGTTTATTCTACCTCCACCCTCACCAAAAAATACATATAAGACACAAAAAGTTGTATTACAAAAACCATATCTTGTTGCCATTTTCAGACTTCTACTTTAACACTCCCACTCAAAGTCTCTCCTCTAAGTCTGATTCCATCCTGCTGCTTTTCTTTCATGCCATAATCTACCAATTACAGAGCCACATCCTCAAGTTTGGTATTGGCTCACATTTTCTACATCATATCTTCAAACATTAACCAAGTAGATATTACTCCTTTAAATAATGCATTCAATATTATCAAAATTTGGGGAACTTTTTAACTCGAATGGCCTTCCTCAGCCATCCCAGTTCAGCCATACACTTCTACAGTACCTTTAGACTTTATCACTTGGATCTGCTTCACTTCTCAACTGTTTTACTTTGATATCCTGCTTTCTGGTCACAGCCTTGTATCTTCCCATTTTCTCAAACCCTTACTTTCACTTCACCTGCTCATAATTCACTAAGACACAAAATAAACTTAGTCTCTGTTTTATTCCCAGTTTCTCATCTCTCAAAACCTCTAGTTTCATGTCTCTTCCAATCTAGCACAGACATCCCTCTCCTTTATAATATCTTTGTTACCAAATGTCATTTTGCCACATTTACCACAAACCCTCACTCCAGAGTCAATCCAAATGTCTACCTTCAAGGAAACAGCACCAAAGACAGTCTCAGTAAGAACGGACGCCGTGGAGAGAGGCAGTGGATTCTGGGAACAAACGATATAGTGGGCATATTATTTTTTCTTTCACCAGCTCATTTTTCTGTGTCCTCAGTTTATCAATGGTAGCATCACTGCTATGAACATAGATGGCAAATTTCAAATTCATTGTTGACTTTTTCCATACTCTTGCTTACAGCATTAATATATTTGCAAAGTATTGTCAATATTTACATTGGTCTGTTCCTTTGTGTTTTCCCTGTTATCATTGAAATTTAAGTTTTCATTATTAAATATTGAAATCATCACAAGATATCCCAATTTTTCCTCACCTCCTACACAGCATTGACAGAGTAGATTTCTTAATACAATACCCAAATCATAAGTGGATAAGAAATAACACTCAAAAGCCTCCAATAGATTCCTTCTGCATTTATAATTAATTTCATAATCCCTAGCCTCACTCTGAGGAGCTCTGTAATCTGCTTGACACTGTTATTCTGGTTTCTAATTACACATCATGCACTTACATAGTAGCTACACTTTTGTTATCGTAGACTTCTTACCCATTCCACAACACACTACATTTATTTCTCTGACCTGCATGTCCTTACTCAAGCTTTTTTGCCACCTGAAGTGCTCGCTCCACCTTCTCCTCACTTGCGCCATGTGAAAAATCTTCCTGTCAATCAAGGGCCCATCCAAATGTCACTGCTTTTATAGGGCATTCCCCACTCCTGAACTCTTTTCTCACTTCTGTGTTTCTATAGCCCCCTGCTGCCCAGAGTGTGACTTTTGAACTAGCAGCATTAGTTAACATCACCTTGGAGCCTGATAGAATTGCAAGATCTTGTGTTCCACCCCAGATTTACTGAATCAGATTCTGGAAGTAAAATATACATATAATATATATAATATATATAATATAATATATGTGTGTGTATACATATACACATATATATTTGTGTGTGTATAAGTGTGTATATATGTGTACATATATGTGTGTGTACCTATATGTGTATATACATATGTATATATATGTATGTACTTAGGTGATTTATATGCACACTCTAGTTTGAAATACACTGCTATAGTACAACTCCTGTGAGGCAATGGTGCCTTACATTACTTTATGTATATAATTTCAAGAAAAAGGGTGTTAGAGTAAAAAAAAAAAAAAAAAAAAAACCCTAGTGTCAGTGCTGCCTCCACCTTCCCATGTTATATTTTGGAAGTCTCTTAATTGTACTTAATTTCAGCTTTCTTTGCTACAAAAATGGAGGAAATAATACATAGCTTCAAGGGATATTTGAAGATTAAATGACATTAGTTTTGTGTAAGTGCATTTCACAGTCCCTGGTACATAAGTTTAATAAACATTGATTTTATATTTACCTTCCCTAGAGTGAAATTTCTTAGAATGGAGGAATTGTGTCTGATACATTTTTCAGGTTCCCTAGTGACTTAGGTCAGTGTAAAGCAGGCTCCAGAAGGCAGGGATCCTGGCTGTTTGTTCACTGCTGTATTTCCACATAGACAGTGGTCAATAGTATACATCGGCAGGGGGTGGGGAGCATGGAATGTCTTATAGTGAATGACTGATTATTATTTGAGAAAATCATGACAATATAAAACCTATGAAAAGGGTTTAGAAGTAATAGAGTACTTAGTTTGGAGAAGAAAAGGCTTGGATAACTTTAATAACTGAGTTCATGTTAGAATAAATATATGTTAATATTTATTAAACAGAGGACATGTTTGACTTTTTTTCTATTCTTACTACTTCTTACAATATATATGAGAAAACTATACAAACTTTTAGACTATCATATCCATAATACCACTGTTTGTTTTAGAGACAGAAAGATATACACAACAATGTAACCACAGCATGCTAGAAGTATGACATTGTCCTGTTTTCAGTTACCCAAATGTAACTGGGAGATAGAGCTGAGTTGGTTACCTCTGAGAGCAAGAGGAAAGAGAGTCTTGTTCCTCTCCAGTAAGTATTTTCTTAGGAAAATAACAGGTAATTTCCTACATACTGAAACTCCCAGGCCTAAGTCAACGGGAGAAAGAAATTTTAAATGTCTCCTAATTTTTGCCAACTAATTTTTCAGGTTAAGGTCAAAATAATTAACACTGATAAACCCATTTTGTACATAAAATTAATTTTTTACTAAAAAGAATTATTTTACAAACTGTCACAGTGAAAAGTTGTAATGTTTTCTTTCTTCAGGATCTTTGTTACTAGGACTGACTTTGATGGGTTTAAATCTGCTGCTAAGAGTTAAATTATTTCCTCTAGACTTCAGCCCTAGAATCCTGTCATTCTGTATTTCAGCAAGACTAAGCTATGAGCAGCTGAAAACATACAGGTAAACAGTTGGTTTCCTTTGTTTCCATGTCCCTGTTCAACTGACATTGGCAATTAACTTTATTCTTATTCTTTAAGAGTCTACAAGGTTCTGCGAGCTGTGAGTGCTCACATCACATCCAGTGTCCTAAGTACATCTTTAGCCCAAAATCAGTATATTTTTTCTTTAGCCCACTAGACTTGATATGTCACTTCACACAATGTAATTTCCCATAAACCATGAATGACCTTTAACGCATCAGTGGCTGCATCAAACATTATGATAAGTTTTTTAATGACTGAATAATTTGGGGACCATTGTAGAAAAATGAAATGACAAAAAAAAAGTCAGAAGGAGAACATGAATTGTTTAGTAAAAATAGTTAAAAGGATTTTTCTCCTTGTATCTGTGACGCCTATAAAAAAATGTAGATTTATGTGCCTTCCTAACCACTGTTTTACCTCTTCTTTTCAGCATTTAACATTATATGTAATCTACAAAAAGCTAACTGTCTTGAGGCCTAGACCTGCCTATCATCAACCATACCTCAAACCCCACAAATTCAATTCCAGATGCATGAAGAATAATGTAGAACTTCATTGCAGATTTTCCAGAAGGGGAAAGAATGGTTCACAGAAAGCTTTGAGTAGTGCTGAGCAAAACATGCTTAGCGCTTCACCAGTCTCAACCCCCAGGGATTCCCACATAGACTGTGCAGAAACCACTCTGTCTCTCCTAAGCGCACCCTCTCCATGCCGCCCCCACACTGCTGCACCTATCCTCTTCTTCCACCATGAGCCCTACACATGGTCTCTCGGCCAATATGACCCCCTGCAAAGTGTGGCCACATGGAGAAGAGTCAGAAACTCTTCTCCAGCAAGGCCCAGCCTCCTAAAGATGTGAGGAATAAACTTTTAACTACAATTCAATTTAATTTTAAAAATTACAAAGTGCATAATCTGTGTTCAATGCCCATGGCTAAGTGCTATGAAAGACAGGTGAAGAACAAAGAACAATTGCATAGTTTTGGCCCACTAAGAGCATGCAATGTAGTGAAAGTGAAAAAAAGGAGGGCTGCTAAAGAAAGATACAATTTAATGTTGTATATTGTAGAAGGGCTGAGAAAAAACAACTAAGTTTTAGAGAGGAGATGAAAGAAGCAACTAATTTAAGTGGGGAGATGAGGAAATGAGTATCAGAGAATGAGCCATTGAAGCTATGAGTATAATTTCAATAAGCAGAAAATGCTTTTCGTACTGAAGGAAGATGATAAACATAGGCAGATAAATACGAAAGTACATTATGTGTTTGAGAGGTATCATGTTGTCATTAAGATAACCGGAAGATAAGGAGAATATGGAAATGGGAGGTTGGTGGGAGGTAAATTGGAAAGTGAGTTCGAATCCATTCAGTTATTTAACAGATAATATTTGGGTGTCTACAGTGTGCCAAGCATACTGTGTTAGATTCTATGGTATGTGATGAGTAAAGGTGCACACAGAATTCAAGCCGCCATCTAATTGTATCATAATGTATGCCATAAATAAACAAGAATTGTAACCTGTGACAGGCCAGTGAAGAAGAGGTTAACAGAGTGAAGGCACATTGCTTGGGGGCCTGGCATGAGGGCCTACCCTCTTCTGAGAGTTCAAGGAAGGCTTTCTTCAGCAGGGTTACTAAAGTGGAGATCCAGAGGATTATATTTCACCAGGCAAAAAGGTGAGAGGACAAGAACGTGATGGAATGGCACATTCAAAACAGCACAATCTGAGGATAAAAATTAAGACCTAAATCTGGAGACATAAACAGGAAACAATTTATGCATGGCCTAAAGTCTGTCATCAGAGGATTGAGGAATCATTGAAAGAGATAGGTAGTATTTATCTGAAAAAGAAACTTTTTCCTGGATCAAAAAGTCTATCAGTCTAAGAACTTGGCATAGAAAAGATACACGCATATCCCATTTAGCATAGGGAATGCATTTTTATAAGCAAGAGGGCTGAATCAGCAATAACTGAACCATCCCTGCAGAGATGTATGCTCTCAGCATCATCTAGAGAGAGGGATGAAGTCACTCTGTCATACTCTTTCAATCCTCTGAAATCATGGCATACCTACAGTTTTCAGTGTTTGCAACTATATTTTGTAAATATAGTTGGTCAGTACTTCCATGCTGTGCTGATGTTTTTAATGCCCATTATAATGCCAAAGCCCTAGTCCTTAATTCCCTGCCATCTTTACCTGAATTTTCTTACCATTGCATTAGGTTTCTTCAGCCACTTGCAAAAATTAATTTTTATGCTTGGTAAGATATTCCTTGCTTGTGTTTTTTGGGGGTGGGCAAATTCATTACATTTTTCTGGCAGTCATCCTAAGTAAAAAATATTCACAGGAACATACAATAATGACAAAAGAGAGACTGAAATTGAAAGCATTTGCAGGATGGTACACTGACATTCATTGGCAGAGAGAGTAAGTCTAGCACAAACTGCCACTCTAGCTCGTATTGGCTGAGAGGCTCTGCTAGCACACAAAGCATGCAGAGCTATATCTAGACAGTATATGGTTGTATTATATATAAGTATGCATATAGGTTATTCTCAGAAAAAAAAGATTTGGAGACAATTAGAATTATAGTATGTTAGTGGGCCTTTTAACAAATAGAGACACCAAATTGAGCTTATGTATTTAGATAGTTTGTAATAATACGATCATATTTTTTTATGTTTGGCAATATTTTTGTGTAATGTTAGCAGAACTATAATAACTGACTTGGTGCATTTAGGAGAATGTGTCTCAGTGCACAAGATATATGAAGGCATTAGTGAGGTAAGCCAAAAAAGGAAGATTTTTTGCAATGACAAAAAATGATAGCTCCAAGTTGAGAAAAGATCGCGCCTAAAAGGAAATGCACAGGGTCACTCTTGATAACTTCCGTTATGAGATCTACTCTTCAAGCCAAAAACATCATAATAAGCAAACACATATGCAAATGTATAACTAATAATCATGGCTAAAGTAATGTATGGTCTTGTGAAATTCACATGGAGGGGCACTGGGGGTAGTGATATAAAGAATTTAAATAAAGGGAGGACAAAAAGTGAGATTACAAAAAGGGATATGACTTGAATGATAAATACAGAGGAATCCAATGAGGACTTCAATTTTTTTTGTATGCTGAGCATTAGCTTGTTCATTTTCACTGAACGAACAGACTGTAGACAGGAAGACAATGACATATATTTACCCGGTGGCTTTTGTTCATTGACTTAGACTATAGCAGTTGTGGTCATTTCTCCTTTTGAAAGTTCCTCCTACCCCTTTATACTCTAAAGATGTCTGAGCCAGGCCAGGAGAATGAGAATAAGAAAGTCAAGAAAGCAGTATTAAGAATATGTGTTTGGGGAGAAAAGTCCAGTTTCAGTGTGGAGAAGGTATTTAAAAGGGGCAAGAATGGATTAAGTGAGACCAGCACAGAGATTACAGCAACAGCCTAACCAAGAGAGGATGGCTTCTTGGACTAGCTCATTTCATGTCATGATAAATAATTCTATGCTTATTTTTCCATCCCTGATAAGCCATAGTGAAGTTCCACTGCACAACCAAGCCTGAACAGCTTCTTATTGACTCAGCTTACATTCAAGAAGAAACACTTGCTTTTGTCCCCCCACTCCATGCTATTCCAATGTGTTGCCCTCTGATATTCCCAGCTGTTTGCCGAACTGCATTCTCTACCACCCTTTCACCATACACTCTCATAGCTGTTGGGCAGCTCTCCAAGTCCTCTCCAGTTCAACTTAATCTGCAGCTTTAGCAGTAAGGTGGCAAGCAACTATTACTGATAAAATTGCCTTGTGGGCGCCTGGCATTGCTCACTGCTATCTCACGCATCCTCACCATAACTCTTCAAAGAAAACCTTGTTCCCACTCCCTGGATGGAAGAAAAGGAGTCTTGCGGGGAGCAAAAAGGCTTAGTTCAAGTCACACAATGACCGGACTGATTTGAACCCAGGTCTGTCTGACCTCGAAGTCCTGGACCTTCTCACAACGTTGTGCTGCCTCCTAGTGGAATGTTTGCCTTTGGCCCACTTTTGTAATACACAGTACAAAAAAACGCGATATAATTTTGAACTACTTTTAAAATAAAAAGAATATTGATATCTAGTTCCTGTATGGGGCATGCTGTGGAGCTTAAAAGGAGATTTACTTTTTTCTTAGATTTTCAGCTATCTACTTTTGGTGAGAGAGGGTAGATCAATAAGCTGTCTGCATCAAAGCTTATGGTTACTTTTTGTGGGGGACAGGGCATCATTTTTTTAAATAATTCTAATATAAGGTATCATATGGAAATCATTGGACATGGCTTAATAAAATGAGCCTAGGATGATAGATACTCAACAAAAACAGGATGGAGGAATGAACAAGAACTCAAAATAGCAATGTTACAAAAATAACAGTAAAAATACCACCTACTCTGTACCAGCAGTGTTCACATTACTTTTCAGATGCTGAGCCCTTTAATCTCCCATGAGGCATGCATTCCTGTCTATTTTATATGTGAAGAACCTGAGACTTAGAGAAATCAACTAACCCATCCAAAGGTGCATAGTTCATGAGAAGAGAAGGTGGAATTATAACCCCGGGTTGCATTGCTTCAAAATTCTTGCTTTTTCTACTATGTGATTCTATCTTCCTGCTTAGAAATCTCTATACAATGAATTAAATAAATAAATTTTTAAATGTATTTTATAAAGCACTACAAGAAATACCAAGAGGAAAACAGAAGAACTAGACAAAAATAAATTGTGGCGACTCCCTTCCAAAAAATCCCCATCCAGGAAACTACTTCTAAAATATTTAATAAGCCTTTCTGACATTCTAGTGATCTAACCAGACTTTCAAAAATCCATTTCCCTTATCCCAACGAAGGGTACTTTTCTCATTATATGCTTCCCATTTTAACTTAAACAGGACACCAGTTCAAAATAAACTCACCCATATTTTTAACTTGACCTTCCTATCCGTTTATCTATATATAAATATGTAGACATCTTTATATGCATCTATATGCACAGATATCTATTTGTTCTACATGTAGATATATGTATTAGATTTAAATTAATTTAAAAGTAATTAATTTTAAGGCATTCATACATAAAGTCAATAATCTTTATTAAAAATAAGTCGTTATTTATACAAAATGAAAAAGTAAAGAGCTACTTTTGCTTTGTATGATCAAAAGAATGGACTCAATGTTATTAAAATGTATGGCATTTTTATTATTTCTTCCCTGTTCATTCAATACTCTAGTCATAGCACCATCTTTCACTCAAAAATATGTACAAGTCAAACTGACATTTTCTATTTCTTTTAAATATTAACAAAGGGCCGGAACAGTCTCACACACGGTTCCATCACAGTTAAACTTGATCCTTTTTCCAAAATGATTATTGGGGAAACAAAAATAATGACTTCCATGTCCAGATTATGTTGCAAATATAGATAGTAATTTTGACAACTACAGTCGTATGTCAACTAAACATGGGACCAAAATGATTAACACATTTTATTTTGATCAAGTATCAATCAAAAGAAAATGACCGGCACTCATCAGTGACTAGTTCTGGATTTGAACTGGTGACCTAAAAGTAACAGGCTTTTTACTTTCTGGTCCTCATCCCATTCACTAAAGTCATACACTCCCCCAGTGTGGTATCCCCAGATTAGTAACTGGACACTTAACAAAGCAACAGATGGCCTGTAGATTTCTAAAGACATAGTTGAAATAGTTTGTCTTTTCTTTTGGTCTTCCTTTGCCTTTCCAGTTTGACAGTTAAAAAATAAAAACAACTTATAGCATCCTGTTTAGATGCTGCAAGTTGAAGTTTTGCACAATCAACCATCAAATATGTTTCAAATGGAGGAGAAATTAATCCTTGCTAGAGAGCCTTTGCGAAGTGATGCAATCCCCAGAGAGTGAGAGCAGCACTCAGAGACAGATGCTCAGTGACTAACATCTCCTAACTGCAGGGGTGGCCTACCTCTTGTATAAATGTAAAGCTCCATGAAAGCTAAAAATAAAGGGAACATAGAAAAGTAAAGTAATGTGTTCCCCAGTTTGGGCTTCAGAAGTGCACTGGCAAGATTCCCCTTGGGATCACTCCACTTTGTAGTTTGTTTCTCTGTGTGTCCTACATCATTACCTTCTTTCAGACACCTGAACAGTTCATGTTTCCTTAACTGGAGCTATGCCGTTAAGAGCAACCCCCAAAATCCTTCATTGCAAAGCAGGTTATTATATAGTAGATAGAAACCTTAAGAGGAAAAATCCTATATCAACTGGTGGTATAATCCCCAAGGGGAAACAGACTTTAGTTGAACAATCAGAAACCTGGCTTGCTTTATGGTGTTTACACTGCTGCTTGCTAATGGATCACCATAAAGGAAGCAAAAGGGCTCTTACACCATTGAGTAGGCTATCATGGGAGTCTTCTGAGTGTGCCTTTTTTATTTGCTGCAGTCAGGTTAATGAGCTCACCAGCCCACTTGATGTTGAGGACTTTGTAACAAAGCAATCTCTCATTAAATGCTGCCTGGCACCACTCTCTTGAAGCAAAGGGACATTCAGATTATTGAATGCCTTTGTACTCCTCATTCCTACCAAGCTATGGAGTCCAGCAGTGGCATCAGGCCCACACACTTCCTGGCAGGCATCCAGTCATCCGCCTGCCCTCTTCAAACTGCATGGGCATTTGCCAATCTAAGCAGCACTGGTAGGCAAACAAGCATGGCACACGACTCCTTTGGCGGAGAGCCAAATGTGCAGCTGAACAATCTAATTTGTTTCTACTGTAGAGGGAAACATTCTTCCCCATTCTTTCCTATTCCGTTGAATTTACATGTAAAAGTTTTGTTTTGGTACAAAGGAATGTGCATTTACCTACATTTCCTTTCTGCTTTTACACCTTTTTACTCTCAATAGTGTAGGTCATGATTTTGTCTGTGGTTTTATTTTAAGTACCTCCTAGCTGACAGTTTCTTCAATGAAATGACCCCAGAGTGTTATCAGCTAGCTAGCAGGTGTGTCTCTATTCAGAATCTTGTAGACAGAAGTGCATCCTGGGTAAAGAGCCATCTATGCACACAACCAGATCTTTTCAACATTACTCGTGAGATTTAATGGTTGGCTGTGCTAAAGAAGGAAAAAAAAGCTAAAAAGATTTTTTTCAAGTTTAACTTTTTTAGATTGTTAATAATGCCCTGAGACATACTAAGCTACAATAGGATTACACATTTTTTTTAAAAATTGTATCTCATAATATTTTAATAAACAATTGTATCTTGTTATTAGTAATTTATCTCTCCAAGCTATTAAATGGTTACTTTTAAAAGCTTGAGAGCATATAGAACAGATGCTCAAAAATTAAGTGTAATTTTAGCCACAGTATCACATTTGAGCAAAGATGAACATGTAGGGATATTTTGAGATGAATTAAATAAAGCTATAGCCATAGTTATACACTCTTATTCTATTCAGTTTTCAAATAAAATCTGTACAAAATTCTTCTCACTATTTTAGGATGGCTTCTCAAAAAAAATTTTAATTATCATAATCTTAAAAAGTCAGAACATTTTAGAGATCTGCACATACTCAGAATGATGCTTGCCTATCAAATCTAGTGAAAACAGTCTACCTATATTCTTAAATTTATTAACAGGCTATGGAATGCAAATTCAAAACCACTCCCTGACAAAGATTCAAATTTCAAACCAAACCAAATTAAAATGAAATATGAATATGTAGTTTTAATACATATCAAACAGCTGTGAGAAAATCATCATAAAACTAGCATACTTTTCTCTCATGCTTTCTGAATACCAGAATGGGGGAGATAGTGATATAACAATACTAATTTAATCTTTTTTATGCTCAAATGCTAAACCATGTTTCCATTTATGTCCTAAGATACGAAGTTTAAGAAATAGAAGCCTTGTGGAATATAAGCCTAGAGTCCTGCTCTATAGATTATTCGTACTGCTTATTGTATAGTTTATATCTACATGTTTACAGTTTGCTTAAATAATGTTAATTTAAGTTCTTCTAAATTTTGAAAAGTATTCATTGTGTTCATGCAACTTGGTATCAAATCTAATGTTTGTTCACTTTTACATGTTAAATTTTATAATAATTTTTCAAAAACCTTACAGATCACTGTACTATAGATTACTTTCATGTTTGGTTCTAGGTGTTGTCTGCTTAAATAATAAAGTAAATATTTATTTAAAAACAAATTTATACTTCAATTCAGTCACTAATTTAATTTAACATCATTTGCAATCATCTTTATGAATTGTCAATTAAGGAGGAATACTAAACAGAAAAAGCAGGTTAATAGTCTAGTATATCTGGCTTATTATTTTAAGAAGAGAGTAAATTTAGATAAAATTTATGTTGCTCATCGTAATCTTTTCTAATGAAGGGGATAAAAGTATTTTAAAAGCACAAGCTACTGGCAACAACAACAAAAAATCCCAAAACGATAGTAAGAAGTTAATGGGTACATAGTACTAGCTTTTCCTACTAGATGGGTGTTCTATACTGTTCTTAAGGATGCTTCAAACTGATGAAGGTTTATCTATTTTCCAGGCATACGTATTATATTCACATCTAAGATTACTCTGGATATTTGAAATCTTGGAAACAAGGCTCCTTTAACTAGATTAAGTGAACTGACCACATGTTTTTGTTAAGTTGTAGACACAGTCTATAATAGCTTTCAAAGAAGTCTGTCTTGATTATTTGAAGTACTGAAATTCTTCATTACGATGACCTGGGTAACTTGCTATCATCTTTACTGGTACAAAATCTATGGAAAATTGAGAAATGCCTTAATAATAGAACATTGTACTGTTACTAGTCTAATAAAGTCTGCAATTTCAGAATTTTTTTAGGGAAATAAATTCATTTGAAATATAACTATGCAACCATCTGAGAAAATTTCATTCAAAATATTAAAATATGACTGATTACATGTGAAATATGATTAAAGAAAATTCATGTACATTCTTTGTCTATTTTTCAAATATTAATGTCTTTATTACCTCAGCTGATTTTTTAAAATCTTACAGTCTTATAGTTTGATGATAGCCATCTTGTCTGACATATTCTTATTTATTCACTAAATTTGTGTTGCTAAAGTAGTAAATTAGATGATATCAAGAACTCTATATGTATGTGAACATGCATGATTAGATGTTAGGACATAGCCTACCCTATTAGATGCTGGACAATGTTCAATTTTTTTAAAAGAGTCACACTATAATAAAATTATATGTACATCAGCACATTTTATATGTATGCTAAAAAGGATTCTGCTATTAAAATAACAATTTATATTGAAAAACATCAGCATCAACTGAAGATGTTTAAAACCCAGAATCTTAGACTATCTTAAATGATTCGAATAAGCAGATTGGTTGGCCAAATTCTCTGCAAGTAGTCTTCAATTTTTTATCTAGCTATTTATAGAAAGCTGCAGAAACAGCTGAGCTGACTGAAGTGATGTCACATTTGCTGATGAAATGGTTTGTTCCAGAGCACGCTCAGAGGCTGCATGAGTCTTCTTAAGGTTTGGTATGCAACCCTAAGCAGTGAGAAGGTGTAAACATGGGCATTTTTCAGCCCCACCAATCAATACTGCATTGATGACTTTCTACTGACCTTTAACCCCACAAGGAATACCAATAGCACCATACTGAATCATCCCATCTTAGAGGGCTGCATAGCATAAGCTACCAATTTTACGATCGATCAAAAGTCATCTCTGTGAATAAAGCTTGAGATTTCAGGCAACCGCAAGCAATTTTTGAAAGGTCAGGGCTGGGTTTTTATTTGTTTGACCTGTGCTTTCAACTTGTATCATAGTTCTTTATAACCACTAAAAGTAGTAAGAAAATTTCAGATTTTTTCCTCGTGTATTTTTAGTAAGCCTTTGGGCATTTTCACTGTCCCTAAAAGAATATGGTTGCATGGCAACCTTCACAGTTGCTATGGAGACTCCATGTGTAAGCAGCTGCTGCAATCAGCATTAACTCCAGGCTTGCAGGTTTGTCATTCCAATACATAGGGAGGGGAAACAAATAGGACAGCACATTGCCGTAAAGGGGAAGTCACCTAGATAATGTCACTCACAAACATATGTTCCACAATTATTCTTTCCACTGTTTTATTGCTGCAATTATAGCTAAACTAAGATTACAAAATTATATGGTTTTAATTTGCCTCTATTGACTATGTTTCACTTCCATTAAAATTAAGTCTGAACTCATTTACGTAGAAATCCGTTGGCTTTCGGGAAAGAATTTTTTTTGCTTTCTCATTTAATGTGAACAGAATGAAAAAAATCAATGCCCATAGAAACCTTTGTATGAAACAAGCAACTTAGCCAAAATATAAATTAACCTAACATGCAAAGTACGGTCTCATCCCAAAGTTCCATCTGTATTTCTAATATTTTCAGTTGTTTCAGGCAAGACCACAAAGATGGCTCTGATGACACCAATCCAAGTCTTTAAAATGTAAGCAGAAATGACAGTTAAGCCATATTAAGCCCCTATCCTTAACTCATCCCATCAAGCTTAAATACTGCTGCATGTGATCCCAATATCAAAGTCCTTAGGAAGAAAACTCAAGCACACTGGTAGGAAAACTATTATAGACCCTTCTTTTCAAACTAATTTTTTTCTAACCCTAGTGAGCCAAAATACTGCAAGGATCCTTGCTATCACAGTATCTGATAAATTTATTACAAAAAAGACAGGATCTCTTAATGCACAGATAGAATATTATTAACTTAGAAATCACTTGCAATGTAGCATTAGGTGCCTATGTTTTTTGCAAATATAGATTTAACATCCCCAAAATAATAATGACTTACTTTTCTTATTCTAATATTCCAATTTCTTATTTGGAGATACAATAATTCTTCATAGAAAGCTAAGATTATCACTAAAAATTAGTACTTTATTTAAGGGTACTATAACCACTTTTTAATTTATATAATTAAAACTCACTAGCAAGCAAACAAAGAAGCAGGATTTATTATATTTAATCAGATTCTAATGGCATTGCAGTACTTTTGCTCTACCGTATAGAATGGTCATCATCTTATTTGCAGCTTTGAGAGTTTTCAAGATAATTATGAATCCACAAAATAAAACAACGTATCAAATTTATTTCTGTACTTACACAAATTACTGAAATACAGCTGTGTTAACACAGAACTTTGTAATATGTTAAGAAAGACATAGGTGGTGTCCAGTGTTTAAATCAGCTATTTGATTTTAATATTTATGTCGAAACTGATTCTTACTATTTTATTATATATCACTTGTAGGCTTATATGCAGAAATGTCAGACAAAATATTTCTTGAATGAAATCCTAGTATACAAAAACTGTCTTTGTATAGATATATACATGCAATATTAGTGGCATTATCCTTATATTAGTAGAATAGCACATGATAATAAAGCATAATTGCCCATTCTAAAAAGCCTTACTTAGACATATTTAAAAGGTGAAATTTAACAATAGCTAAAAGGTAGCACATTAATATGTTCATGATTAAAATAAAACACACAAAAATTTCAGAAACTTGTAATTACCATTTTAATGGATCTTTAAGTAGATATCTAATTGCACAATTCACAGATCCTTTTTAAAAGAACCAAATGTTGAGTTAGCCAATGTTAGGATGATTTTGTTAATTTCATGTTTTCATCTTTCACCTTTTAGCATATATTAAAGCAAACATTCATTTTTTTAATTGCAGAATAATATAAGAAATATGCATTTGCTGCAGACCTCGTTCACGACCACTTGGATAAAAGCATATTTAGGTTTAGAGTATCAAGACACAGTCTAGAAACCCTGAAAATGAAAGCTCCGACAGACCCTTAAACATAGCAGCATTAGCAGGTGCTGCTGTAATGCACAAATCCAGATAACATTAAATGACCTGTTTTTAAAGCCTGTTCAAGAAAAGTGACATCAAGGAATTGAATTCTCTGCCCTTTACTCTAATAGTTCCTTGTCATGTGATCTTCCAATCCGAAAGGGTGATCACCGCAAAACAAATCCCAACCTGATACATACACCAGGGGCATCTTCTACAATCCTGTAGACTGGTACTTTAGGGCCTATTTATTGCAGCTTGCAATTCACTGCAATATAGGGCAGAGAACTCACAATCAAGTAAATACAAATTTACTTACCAGGATTTAAAACCAGATCTTTTAGATAATATGAAATGTAAAATCCTATTGGATTATTTAAATATTGATTATTTCTCGATACATTTTATATTAATCTGGAAGATACTACATTTCAATTTGTATAATGAAGATACTTTAACAACAAACATTTTAGTTTGCAGAATTTTAAAGTAAGAATAATATTTATATTTGCCATTGCTGAATTAACCAAAGCATTAGAGTTTTTGAGTTCTGTAAGAATATATCCCCATTAATACAGCAAAGGATACTCCTATAGTTGGAACTACAAGCTACACTTCAAAATGGTTTTCTGATGAACAAGCCATAAGTGCTATTTTCTGTAAAAGTGACAGGAATACATAAAGCAATTATTTGGATAATTTGAGCACTAAACCCCGTGACTGTGAATGAGGAGGTTTTATTTGGCTTGAGTAATAGGAATTAGCTGTGTACATTGAGTACAGTATGCCAATTTCAACTAAATCATTTTTATAGCTCACTAATGTAAGGAATAAATGTAACCTTTTTTTCCAACTTATTCAAAACACTTCAAAACTGTAGGAAATTTGAAACAGCATAGCAAACATTCTCATGTCCTTCATTTAATTTAACAGTTGTTAACATTTTTGCCACATTTGTTTTCTCTCTCTCAGTCCAAAACTGTTGAATATTGGCAAAATCATGTTTCGACCTAAAACATATTTTCTTACATGGAACCATTTGAACTTAAGTTACAAGCATCATGACATTTCACCCCTATGTACTTTAGCATGTGCCTCCAAAGAGCCAGGGCGTTCTGCTACATAAACTGCAATATCTTTATCACATACAATAAATTTAATGTAGTTGCAATAGTATTCTCTATTATAAAGTCCATATGTAAAATTTCTCCAGTTCTTCTGATAATGTCTTTTATAACTTATTTGAGAGGAAAGACTCTGAATCCAATCAAAGGTTATGTACCACACACTGCATTTATCTATATGTCTTTTTATTCACCTTTTATCTAGAACAATTCCTCAGCATGTGTCTCCTATGCATTGAAATTTTTGAAGAACCCATATCAGTTGTTTAAGTGTCCCACAATGTAAATTTCTTCCAATTGTTTGTTTTAACAATTAAATTTAGGTTAAACATATTTGGCAAGAGCACTGCAAAGGTAAAAGATAATGTAATGTCTGGCCATGAAAGATTACCTTCTGATAAAGAACTGTACCCAGACTCTGTCCCTGGAGTGTTCATTTTTCTATTAATAATTTGAATAAATTGCTAGGAAAGCACAGTCATTTGCTACTGTCACTGAAAATACGAAATCTTACAATTCATTTAAAATAATTTGGTTTTTTATACTTTGGACCTCGATCCCTTAGCCATTTCACTTGTGTGACTTATAATGAAAATTTGGGGTATCTGAATACTTTGTGATTAAATTTCCTTCCTCCAACCCACTCACCTCCTGACAGCTGATAGAATGACCAGATGAAAACTAAGGAGATTCACAGCACCTTTGTCCTCGAAAGCTAATACAGTGAATTTTTTTCTCCAAACATTATTAAAGTTTATTTAATACTATTATTAAATTACAGAATTTTTAAAAAAAATTTAATGCAAAAATGTTGTTTAGTTTCCACTCTCTGGAAGAGACTAGGAGATCTTTTTTTTTTAAGATAATTTTAATTCTCTGCTTTTTTTTTTTCTGGATGTTCCAAAGATGCAGTGGTGATATAATAAATATACTGAAGTGTTTGACATAAAATAAACAAACTTGAAAAAGTCTCAAAAACATCCACAATCTACCTATTCTCAGTCCTCCTGGCAATTTATATGTGCAAATGGAGTTTTGTCTTTTTTTAGAACAAAAAATCAAGAGAGGATCCTTAATATTTCCTTTCTAATCCCATTCGTCATACATTAACTAGTGCTTAGTTCTGATTTGTAAACAGAAGACTACATTTGAAACACTTACCCCCAACAGGCCACTTACCTTGAATATAATATGTGGATTTTGCATCCTGTTTAAAGCCTTTCTTTGAAATGTAAAATAATATGCATTTATCCCTTGTCAACTCATCTAGTGTGGAGCTACCCCAAATCCCATTAAATTCATTTGCTTTTTAAGCATTTTAGAAATTTTTGTTCCATTACAACTCATGAGCTTGGAATCTTTTATGTCAGGATGCTTTCTAAACTTTAAATTTTATCCAAATGCTGGGATAAAGAGGGTGAGTATATTCAAATGAACATAGTTTTAAAATTCCATCTCACATTTATTGGTTGCATTACTTTTGGCAAATCACTTAACCTCTCTGAGCCTTAATTTCTCTTATAAAATAAAGATGTACATATTTAGAATTTAGGAGTAAATGTATGAAAAGTACACAACTCAGAGAAGGTACTCAGTAAGAAGCAACTATTTGTAATCTTTCAAAAATCATGACCACAGTTCTAAATTTCATATGCTAAGCTACTAATAATAGACTTGTTCAAATAGGTATGTGGCATATATATACTGTAACCTTTCTTAAAGAGCCTCCTTAGAAACCTATGGCTAATTTAGACACATATGTGTACACACAATTATACATACTGTGTATCAACAGGAAAATTTGCTATAACTAAAGTTCTCCAATAATATAAGGAATGCAACTGACCTCAGGAAGAAAAAAATAGCCATTTACTTTGTTTCTCAGAATTCTGACACGCCTGTATTTGATGACCCATGAAAGAAATACAGGATGAAAAGCTAAAAAATGAAAGCTCTGCTTATGTACTACAGCCCTGAATTTTGCCCAAAATCACATGTACAACTTATCCTCTTAATATGCATATCAAACCAAAAAAGAGGAATTATCTAGAACATGGCAAAAGCCACCGTTCATTCTGCATAAGTGATGCAAAGCAGCAATCAATACTAATGTGTAAGTAGGGCCTTCCTGAATTCAGTTAATGTGTTTTGTTGTTGCTGTTCTGAATCCTCACTTTTAATTCAATTTTTAGTTTTACCTGCACCATTCAAAATAGGTGGTATTATGTTTTTTCCTTCTAATCTGGCTTAATACTTTTTTTATAAAAAGAAGCCATAAGATTTTTTTACCATAGAGAAAATAAATGTTTTTAAACGTTTTCCTTTTTCAACAGATTTATGTTATAATGAATACAAATAGTAGTAGTATGAAAGTAAGAAAACCTTACCTCGTGCAGCCTATGTAGTAAATATATGTTTCAAAGGAAGAAGGAAGGGAAGGAGAAGGAAAGAAGGGAGGAAGGGAGGAAGGGAGGAGGAGGGGCGGGAGGAAGGAAGGAAGGAAGGAAGGAAGGAAGGAAGGAAGGAAGGAAGGAAGGAAAAGAAAAATTACAGCAATTTTTGAATGAAACAAACTTTCTGTGAGTGTTTAACTGCTATTTCCATAAATCCCCTACAGCCACCTCTGAAATACAAATTTATAATAAAATTAAAATACAGAGTATTCTTACACAGAAAAATTCAAAAATGTATGTCTTTTTAAATAATTTTTTAAGTCAAAAGCTAATCCACTACAAGATTTATATTTGGAAAGAAAATAGTTTAGCTGATAGTCCTCCTTTATTATCCTTAATGTCAAATCTGCTAAACTTCCTACTGAGTGCAATTATATAAATTAAATAATTTTAGTATAATTTTTTGCAATAGAAAAACATAAACCAATTAAAAATAGTACTAAGTTACAATAGAGCAAAGTTTCTATACTTTGTGGCAAAATGCAGAGTATTATGTGTTAGACTACTAAAATAAAATATTTATAGCTGTGTGAAGCAAGCATTTAAAAGCTGCCATTTTTTTTCTAAAACAAATGGTAAAATCATTGTCTATAGTCAATATCACTCTAAGGTCTAAGTGAAGATTATTATGACTTACAGTATATATTCCAACCAAACATTATTATAATGGTCTCTGTGAGTGATTACACAAAATACAAATTTATTGTTTAAAAACTACATTAATAGCATTAAAATACAATAATAATTACACTTAAAAATACAATTATTTATTCTTACGCTCAACTCAATGGCCTTATCACATTCTAGTTTCTTTCTTAATAAGATAAGTAGGTTTGAACTAGAGATAATTCATGTGATTAAAAATTTTTTTAAAAACCTGAGCATCCTAAAGTAAGTACATAAAAGGATTTTTTTAAAATACTTTTTCTCTTCTAACCTCTTTCTCCACTTAATTTTTCCAAGATGGAGAGAAAAAATGTTTACATTATTATCTACTATGACCATAAAAATTCACCCACTTGTAGTCTATTGAAATAGCATGGTTTTCTATTATTGTCATTTTTTGTTCTTTTGTGTTTGACAGAAGAAATCCCCTCTGGTCCTAAAGACTATAATGCCCACACTCATTGGTGAAAAATCTCCTTATTACAGAGCCTGGTGCAAATTAAATCATCTGAACAGAGGTAAATACTGACCCAAACCCATCAAAATTTTCATGGAAAGCAGATAATCAGATTCCAGGCTACTTTTTGTGGTGCTTTCATGGAAATTCCTTTTAACAAAAAGTGATATAAAAATGGTATTCACACAGCAAGGATAAGAACAGCAACTAAAGGTTTGAAAAGCCCACCAGGAGAGAAAATTCAACTCGCTTGTAATAAATCAACTGCTATATATTTTTCTATGTTTAGTACCCAAAAAGAAGATGATATGAATCCATTTTCTGTTCAGATTCTTTTTAATTCTACAGATAAAAACTATCCTACTGTTTCCAAATGCTGTTTTATTCTAATGGTAAAAATAGCCACCAAAAAGATGAGGTTTCACTGTGAATCTCTTACCAAGTACACATTATTACAAAGTATAGTGTATATCCATATGCTTTTTTAAAGTAACTAATTGCTAACTCAGTTCTTTTAAACCTGAAATATTTTCATACTATTAGTTACATTATCAATATTCCCTCAATAAAGTAAAACATCAAGTACCAAAATAGCATCAAAGAATTCCACAGTTAAACAAATTTTATGCACATGCCACTTCTAAAGCAATATAGCTCTCATAATGAACACCAACACACTGAGTTTGTTTGGCCAACTACTCACCTGCCTAATTTCAAGTTCTTACTTTTTAAAAGCACGATACAGATTAATCATACACTCAGTAAAATACCACAAAGAAAGAGGCTTTTGACAGACTAATCAAATTGACTGATACTAATCCTTCTATTTGGGAAGATGGGAAAATTATGATAAAAGATCTTAAAACAAAATTCTGATATTAAATGGTATCTTCTACTTGCATTAATTGCTCTAAACAGAAACTTTAAAAAGAAATGAAATTATCTCATCCATCCAATCTTCCATAACTGTCAAAGTATTACTCTATTTTGCAGCTTGCCTTTTTTCTTCAATATTTTTAAATACTTATTCAAAACATTTAACTAACAAAACATATTAATAGTCTTATTTTATTTATTACTTTGGAAAAAGAATGACCCATATTGAGACTTCAGAAATTATTTTGAAAAATACAGCATTACAGAAATCTTACGAAATATATATTATACTTGAGGTGTTGACTGTAATACCTGTGAAGTTAGTTCTCTAACAGGGGAGTTCCTTATTTTAGCAAGAGTAACAGCCATTTTGCTTTTACTCTCATGCTCACTCACTCACTTCATTCACAAATGTATTTATCATTTCTGAATGGTAAAGGTGTGCTTTCGAATTTTTTCAGAATCTCAATAAAAATTAAAAGCTATTAATGTAAAAGTCAAATTCTTACTTTAATGTTTTTAAAGACGTTCTGATAATCTAAACTTACAACTCCTAACATTAACCAGTATTTACCTTTTAATTCTTAGCTACTTACAGACTTTAATCCATTTTTAAAAGTGAAATGATTATGTCACTAGTTTGGATTATCCCAAATCATAATTATTAATAGCCAGGTTTTACTTTATTCTTATAATATACCTTATTAGCTAGCTACAGCTGTTTTTAAAAATTGAAAGAAAACACTGATTATTAATTATAGCATTGTATCTCACACATATACATGAACTTTCTACCATTCTGACTGTGTTAAAGTAGCTATTTGGTTTTCAATGTAAGTTTAAATGTAGGTACTCTAAGAGTTACAGTAAAAAAAGTTATAATATAATATTAGGGTATTTAAACAGTTCCCTAAGTTTAAAGCTAAATCTCCCTCGTAATTAGTCAATGTTTGTAAATTGATTTTTAGTACTTTTATGGAGCAGGAGGCAATTGGAAAATTGAAAATGTGAGACAAAACTTTAAAGTAAGTTAGGTTAGAAAGAATGTGTTGTGTTATGTTGAATGTCTTGAACCATGTCCCTTATTGACCATGAACATTAGGTATCTTTCTTTCCTGGTGTGTCAGCAAAGCCACACACATTCTTTCTTGCTACAAATCTGTAAATCTGGAAAGGAGTAAAGAACATGAATAGAAAATCTCTTTATAGAATAAAAAAGCCTGCGGTGTTATTAAGGAGAACTGTAAGCCCTATTCTATTCATAGTAATTACAGGATCAGATCAGGTTAATGTGGGGACCTCGGTCAATAAAGTACTGTGGGTTCACCGCTTTAATCTCGTTCAGTCCTATAGTCTGCAGTGTTAACTGCTCTGCTTGACTCACCAAATCACTATAGGTAACACGGATGTCACGGGAATTTTTGGCATAGAGGAAATTTATATATTCAGTCAGTCACAAGTTTCAGAAGATGAAAAAAAAAACTAATTTCTCAGAACAATTTGACAAGTTTTTTCTCTTTCAACTCAAATAATGCAGGTCAAATTTCATTTCCAGGTAATGCCATTTTTCGTCTTCTTTTCACAATAAATTCTGTTTTCTTATTAAATTTTTCATCCACCCATCATTCACAGAAGATATTACACAATCTTGATAAACATATAAATGAGAACTAAAATAGATTAGAATTTGGCCTCATGCACCTTGAGATAATCCTTTTTGTTTTTTTCCTGCAATTTTCTCTAACATTTCTGTAAAGGATGAATAACCAAAAATTTAAAACTTGATATCTCATGCATGCCTAGAAATAAATTGGTAGGGATTTCTTTTGCAAGTTTTTTTCAGGTTATATTTCTTTCCTGAAATTGTTAAAATTTTCTGCCAATAAAGGAACCAAAACCTTCTGTTATAAAGATTTAAAATTATGATTTGTTAGGGTTATGACATTTGGGTTTATTTTCCCCATTTTTTAATGGTTTTGGGGGCTTGGCACCAAGAACATCTTACTCTTGAAAAAAATTAAAGGACTTTATGCTAAATGTACAGTTCTTTAAACACCTGTCTCATTGCACAGTGATCCATGTAATGCACATTTAAAAATTTAAAGACACCAAAATTTTAAAAATGCAGTTACTCCTTTGATTTTAATGTAGCTATCAATGAAATACACATTGTAGTAATACTCACCCTAGGTCAATAGTCTTTAATGATTCTTTTTCAGGGTTTTCTCCTTTTGCTACTCTTTCCATCTTAAATTATCAGTTACTATCAAACAGCTTATATTAAAAACATGTAAGTACTAGATTTTGGGATTAACCTATATGAAAGGTAAAGTAACCTTGAAAGGTAATCCTTAAAATAACCTTGAAAAGTAAAGGCAAGGGAATAGGTACACATGTGATTGTATCAACTCCTGCATCCCGGCTAGTGTGTATGTCACACTTTTCTCTCTCTCTCCTTTCAACTAAGAAGAGTGTTGATGAACAAAACAGAGAACCACAATGAACGAGGGTTTGTCAAAAATACCCCAAGAGGGTATTAAGGTATTGTTGTTAGAATGAAATAGCCCACTCTGGACCCTGGTCATTTATGTTTTCACTACTCAATCACTTAGGTTTTTTACAGATTGCTAGATAATTATGTCCAGTATATGTATATAAGTACTTATGACACCAGTATTAAAATAGACACACCACTTGTCTTCTCCTCCATGCTAATAAGCAGCACCTTGAAGGCACACACTGTGGTCTCTTTCTCTTGAAAGTTATTGGGTACTTTTGATTTGAATAATAGTTACTATACTTGATGAATTTCTACTCAACATTTGAAGAGGTAACTATTTTTGTGAATTTTGAATGTTTATTATTTAATATGAGTAATTTGATGAGCATAAAATAGGGTAGTGAAAGTATAAATTACTTTTTTCTAAATTTATGAAACTTTTTGGAAGAACTGACCATTTGATATAACAACAACAAAAATAGTGTATTTTAAAGCAGAGATCATCCCAAGAAAGTTTTTAAAGATGGGTAACAAAAAAAAAAAGAAAAACCCACAAACCTACCAAATATGCTAGTACTTGAATGATGTGAACTCTGGTAAGCGCCAGCGTGCAATATGGCAAAAACGAATCAATCAGTTCAGCTTAGTTCAGCCTCTGCAACTGGCCATCTGGCACAAAATCAACCGAATGTATCCCTGCATATTCATCTTCATTTTCACAAATGCTCAAGAGAATGTCATTCTAGGGCAAAATAAAATTAAATCACCATAATTTTTAAGACATCTTTCCTTTCATACCCTCTTGAGAATACTGTGTTTATATGTGAATACTTATTGCTATAGAGTTGTTGTATAATTTTTAGTTGAACGTATTCTTTCTTTTCAAAAAGTTAAAAATATAACATTTAATTATAAAACATTCCATTTTTCAAGTAAAATTATTTTAGAAGAGAGAAATTTCCATATATAGGTCAGTGTAATTTTAGTTGAGTCAATAGCAGATCAAGAAACCTTAGTTACTTTCACAGACCATAATTTCAGAATTCAACTAATCTTAAATGAAGTTGGCCTAACATATGATTAGTTACTTTTCAACATGATCAAAATGCATTAGCTCACATTTCAATTTCTATTTACATAAAATCAGAAACTAAAATTTCAGTTGATCAAATGAAGTTTTACATATTAATCATATTTTTACATAAAATTAATCAACCACTTTCTGAACAGATAAGGCTAGGTGCTACTTACTGCATCATTTTTGTAATAATTTTGTAATTGTTAAATGTTTGTTTTTCAAATGGAAGCTAGCAAACAGTTTGCATTTGGACTCTTTGGTAACTTTGAATTAAAATAGTGGAGTAAATCTCATACTCTATTTTTAAGTGTAATACTGAGTAAAGTACTGGATCAAGTTTATTAATGAATTCAACCATTTAATTTTGTCTTAGAATGATTTGTTTAAAGTAAATGAATGTTAACACCTCAAAAGCACACTAAATAAGTCAAAGTTTTAAGCAACTTTGTTTCCCAAATTATGTTTGTAAATCTAACAGGCTTATACAAAACATTTAATTTTAAAACGGTAGTATTTAAATTCTACTCACTATAATTTTGTTCATTAAAATAAAACATGCAGAAAGTAACTTTCAAAGAATGGGAGATAATAGATTTCTTCTTTGTGCTTTGTTCTTTTTTACACTATACAAAAGTTTAAGTTGAAGATAATTCATTCTGTATTTGAGAAAAGAAGTCTGTCAGCAAATAATATCTGAACTCAGTGTATTATTAGACAATATTTTTTGAGAATTATATACTGATTTAAATCAGTCATGGTACTTTTTTCAATTTTTTTATCCTGTACCCTCTTTTGTTTTAAAGGTACCTTGGCAATGTTTCCTCAAACAGTTTCAGAGCAGAGCCAGCTAATGGCTTAGAATTGTTTCTATAGATCTTGGTTTTCATTTCTGTGTGTGTGTGGCCTTCAAGAGATGTTACAGTTTGCTGTTTTGTAAATTGATTCACAGTTTGAAAGCATTCTTTTGTGATTAAAACACACATGCAAGGGGGGGACTCTTTCCAGGCAAAATGCACCATCATATTGAATGGACAAAAACTTGGAACTACAATCACTATTAAGAATCCTGGACTCGTCATCCTCAATCTGCTCACGTTGGAAAAAATCAGAGTCAAGTTTACTGTGGCTCATTTTTCTGTTGCATCATCTCTTTAGAAATATTGCCAAGTACATGCAAATATAAAATAAAATAAAATTGGCTATAAAAGATTTTGCATTTATTTATCTAGTTGTGAATCACTGTGCCCATATGAATGGAATCTTTTTAAGGTTTGAAACTTTGAGTTCATAAACCTTATAGCTTTTAGTCTCTGAACATTAAGTTTTTATTCTAGCAAAATTCATTAAATATTGATGAATGGCTTACATGTATGTATTTTATTTATATTTCTTTTAAACAACATAAACATACATTCTCTGACTTAATCTTCATTATAACTTGCAGAAGAGTAAGTGCCTCTCTCCTCATTTAAAAAGCAAAAAAATAGTCACATAAGTTACCCAGCTTGCTCAAAGTTATCTTCTAGTTAGTTGGGAGCTCAGTTTACAATGGGCATATCCAGACTATCAGCATTTCCATTGTACCACACTCCTGAGTGCTTCTATGAGGCCAACCCCACAGATGAGCTTATAAAGTTCCCGTGCCCTTGGTTATCCACCAGATTTCTCTGTGAATCTCTGAGCTGGCTATAGCATGAATGCACTATCATCCAGAGTCCTCTTCCCATTCAATTACCACGACAACTACTTCCAGTCTTTTATAACGAATGTTTTTGAAAAAGTTTAAAAGTACTACCTTCTTTCTCTAGTCCAGTCACTGCTCATGCCTCTCAGTCTGGCATTGGTCTGCAATCCTAGCCTGGTGGAGCCACCCTCTTCCCTTAGCTCTTTTAGCATCATAAGCACACCTTTTCAGGACACATCTGTGTCCCTCACCAGACTGAACTCTTCAAGATACGGATCCCACCCTCTTAACTTCTTCGTTCAGCACACCTAGTGTAGTGCCTAGCCCATCACACACTTTAACAAATATTTTTTGAATAAAGGAGTAAGAGCATTGCAGTAAGCTGAAAACGACAGTATTTTAAGAAAGGAAATGACTTGGTAAAATAGCTTAATAAAGTGAGGTAAAAGTGAGACCTGAATGTGTGGATTACACAGCAAGAGCCAAGGCAACAAGGTTAGAGAATGGCCCAAGATGAGGAGAAACTTGGCTTTTACAAGAGAAACGGAGAAAGAGCAAGTAGAGGAAAGGAGCATAGAAAAGTCAGTGAAGGTTGCCACTGACGTGGGCCTACTAGCGACCCCTGCTGGTGGCAGGTTCCATGGGAAGCTGTTTGAACTGCTAGAACCTAAAACCCTCCATCTCTCCCACTGAACTCTCCTACCCAATGTTTCAGTAAACTTTCCCACACTCACCATCTTTATATATAAGGCTCTTTGAAATGGCAAAAGGATCTGAGTTTCTTATCTGGGCTTACTTAATGCAGAAAAGAGCTAATAGTCACAAGAACTGGGGATAAAGTACTCATGAGAGCAAAAACCTACCAGAAATTTAATAGAAATTCCAGCTCAGCTTTGAATTTCTAGTAACACACACATATGGGTTTAAGCCAATCTTAGATAGATGTTAAGACTAGGAACCGTAGCTGAAATACAGATTTCATAATAAATGAATGAACAAAGTCAGTCAATATAAATAGAAAGGGAGGAATTTAATTTATTATTCACACAAACATTCATTCATTCAGTAAACTTTTGATGAAGTTCAGGACCTACTGCCCCAAAACGTGACTCCTTGGCATTTAAGAAGATAGCAGAAGCAGAAAGTTCTCTCTGCCCTTTTCCATATCCTTCTCCCCTAAAGCAGGACACTGATTCTCTGATCTTCCTCTAGAGTTGGTCAAAAAACTTTCATTTCAGAGGTGCCCGCCCTGTACCTGGAGGAAAGGAGCTCCTTCTCTCTGAAACAGAGACATGGAGAAGCATCTGAACAAGCAGGCCTTGCCAAGTTTCCCCCGGTTTATTACCATTGCATCATACCCTTTGTCTTCTCATTATACTTCTGCATGACTGTCAATAAAAATACACTGTTTTCTCTGTTTCTTTGGATCTTCATTTCTGAAGACTCCTGTGTCAGGTAAAACATATTAAATAAATTTGTATTTTTTTTTCTTGTTCACCTTTATTTTATTGTCGGTGTCTCAGGCACAAATCCTGCATTGGGTGAGTAATCTTTTCTCCCCTACACTTTCAATAAGCCCCAGTATATTCTAGTAGATAGAAATATAGCTGCAAAACAAACATAGCTTACTCCATAAAAGCTGGCAGTATAGGGGAAATATAGATGAGCTCTGATAGATGCTGCAATGGGTGAAAGTACAGGATGTACTTATGGAAGCATATAAGAATAGAACCTAAATCTGACTCAAGTTATTAGGAAAGACTTTTTTTGTAAATGACGTCTAAGCTGAAAACTAAAAGCTCAAGTCAAGGGATTAGTAAAATATTCCAGGCAGAGGAAACAGCATATGTGAAGTCTCAAAAATGAGAGGGAACCTGGCATGTTGAGGTTTCAGAAGTAGGGCTGCAAGACTGGAGTCTACAGAGAGAGCTCAAATTGGTGAATGATGAAATTGGAGTGATAAGCAAGGGATAAATGGTGAAGGACTCATAAGCTGTGTTAAAGAGCATGAGCTTTATTCTAAAGGCAATGTGGAGTCACTAGTGTTTTAAGTGCAAGTGTACATGCACTTGGCTGAGAAATATTACTCTGGCTGCAGTGTAGAGATGGGATTCGAGGGAGGCAAGCTGGAGGTGAGTAACTCAGTTGGATTAATTAGTCATCCAAGTGAGAGAGAGAAAGAGAGAGAGAGAGTATTGAGTGAAGGGGGAAAGGAATGATGTGCGCTGAGATAATCTGAATGATTTGAGGGATATTTCGAGGCAATATCCATAGTACCAGATGACTGACTGAATGCGTACATGGGAATGGTGAAAGAAGAGTCCAAAATGATGCACAAGGCTAGAAACTGTGCTGCGCTTCACTGCTAGAAATCCCAGGAAAAGAAACACATTGGGCGGTGGGGGAAAATCATTATTTTTTTGAAGATACATTAAGTTTGATGTTTACATGAGAAATGCAAATGGAAATCTCCAAAAGACAACTGAGTACAAATGGAAACTCAGAGGAGAGATCCAGATTTAGATTTATATTCAGATATAGGAATGGATATAAATTATATTATAGACAAAGAGTTATAAGCAAGTAAATAGTGCTTCAAGGCTAAACAGTGAATAAGATCATTAAGGGAACATGATACAGTGAGTAAAAGACAGGGCCTTGGCCTCACCTCTGAGGAAAACACTTAAGGCAAAGGCAGAGAAAATGGAGGCAGCAAACCAGTCTAATTAAAAAATCCAAAGGGGTCAGAGGAAAATCAGAAGAGACAATTGTTCAGGGAGCCAAGAGAAAAGTTTTTAAGAAAAAAGAAGTGATCTACAATTCCAAACGTCACTCTGAGATCAATAACATTAATCCCGAATGGTATCCACAGGGTTTTTCTACAAAGAAGGCATTACTGGCTTTTCTGAAGGAGGTTCAATGGCACAGTTAGGCTGGGAAACAATTCAGCATATTGAAGAGCGTAAGGAAGATGAAGGTCCAAAAATAACAGGAATACATGACATTTAAAGGATGCTCAGCTATGATAAGGAAAGCATAAGCTAGAAAGAATGTAAAGATTTTTAATATATGAGAGATTTTAACTTGTATTGATGCTAACAGAAGAAGCTAATAAAGAAGGAAGATGGAAGAGAAATTATTAAAAATACAGAGATTCCTCCTATTTATGCAAGAAAAACACAAAAACAGGGAAAAGAGGAACTTAGAAAAGAGAGAGACCTTATACAGTAGCAAAAGCAGAGGGCTGGGGGAAGAGAATGAGGACATTCTTGCCCAAAGACCTCTAATTTTTCTGTGGAACAGGAACCAGTGATCATCTGCTGAGGTGAGGGATGGCAGGGAAGAGGATACAATGAGGATTGGTGGGGTTAAAATTTTAAAGAATGCTAACATGGAATAACATTGGTGGAGAGAGTAAGCACTGACTGAAGAAAGATGGGATTCACTGCTTAGTGTCAAAGGTGAAGGTGAGGGTGGAGACAACAAATTTGTATGTTACTCCAGCAACATTAAACAGTTTAGGAGTAAGTATCAAAAAGACAGATTCTTAAATTAATTCAGAGTGGAGAATTATTTGCCTTCAGAATGCAATAGAAGGAAAACAGGGCCAAAAGAAAATCATGATTTTGCTGAAAAACAGGTGACAAGCAATGATGTGTCAGTGAGACAAGATACACAAACTCTTGGGAGGTTTCAAGGAGAGTAGGAGGGGCTGGTACCAAAATATTCCTGATGCCATACACACTACCCACTTGGAAACAACTTTAAAATTGTGAAGCTATTTATTTTTGAGGGGAAAAAAAAAAGCAATTACATCTTTCGACACATTATCTGAATAAATGGTATCTCTATGACTGTAAAATTTAATTATATTCATTTAGGAAATGGACAATGAAGAAAACAAGTTATCAATCTTCTCTTAGCTGTGGAACCAGTTCATCAGATGCACTTCCATAGGTCTTTAAGAGTGTCACTTGCTTCACACTACTCAACATGAAACAAACTGAAAAACTGGTCTCAGCTGTGAAAACAAATGTGCACTTTAACACATTTATTAGACCTATCATTAATAATATCATTAATACTGAAAACATTGTAGATGCCCATAGTTACTGGATCTCATAATTCCAGTTTATTTATTCATTAATTGAACAAATGCATTGTACCTTGTTGCCTGACTCTGCCTCATTAAAAGAATTAAAGAAGATTTTCACTGCAATTTTAAATTCATTTACAGTTAAACTTATTTTCAGTTATGCATATAGGTATGGCCACATTACAAAGATGAGTTGAAATCATATCCTGAGAGTCTTACAACAGTAGATACTGACCAATCTAGATCCATAATTCAAATATCACAATATTCCATGTTTACTTGCCTATGATACATATCATAGCTCTATGATATGTCTATGCTCTGTGATTTTTATATGTCTATGATACATATGATAAGCTCAATAACCTAAGCTTAACCTCAAATAGGTTTGCAAAAGCTTAACATCATATTTAAAAATCAGGATTCATCTTTCTCTGTTACATCATTGTTTGAGTATAGTCAGTCACCTGGTATTTTTGAGTTACAGTCAATCACAACGTTTCTGGGAGAAGCAGAAACCATAGCAAATCGACCCATGCTGAACACTAAATACTAGAATGGCAAGGTTCTGTACACGTGAACAATGCAAATGGCAGAACTAAGAACAATTAAATGGATTTTTTTTTTTTGCAATCTGTATTTGAAAGCTTATGTTCCAGTGCTGTAGGTCAAGGAAGGTACTAAATATATAATTCTCCATCCATTGTTATTCAGTGTTTTTAAGCTCATCTACAACCAGTTCATTAAAAAGTACAAGAGAGATATGAAATGAGCTGGTAGAGCAAATATTATATTGGAAAACATTTATTAAATACAACATGTTATCATAATAGTTGAAAATACATTAAGTCAGATTCTCTCGAGTGCCTACACAATAGTAGAAAATTTGACATTTGATGTAGTATATTAACTCTTTCATGGTAACTTTTAGTTAGTTATTTCTTCAGTTTTGTGCATTAGTAAGTAAACATCATAAAACTGTTTCCATCCAGAGAAATCTGAATTATCTTACCCATTAGAATATGTTACTATTTTGACAGTCAGTTTAATTTGAAAATAACTAATCTGGGCTCTTGAAATCTTACATTCCCTATTCCTATAACTCGACTTCTAACATTGATGAAAAATCATGTAGTTGTACAAATTTGTGCAAAAATAAACCCACACTTTTCAACCTCAGTTGGGTTCTGAACACTTCCTGGTAAGAGTTCCATCTGTTTAATTAGCTTTCCTAACCATTTGCCACAATACTTTTTATTAGCTACAATTGACATATAATAAACTGTACATGGTTAAAGTGTACTATTTTATAACTTTTGCCGTACATAAGCACGTGTGAAACCATCAGCTACAATTAAGAAAGTGGACATACCCAGCACCCGCAAAGGCTTCCTTGTACCCCTCATTACTCCTTTCCTCTTGTTCCCTCCATTCCCAGGCAAATACTGATCTGCTTATTTGCCATTATACATTATTTTACATTTTCAAATTTTATATAAAGAGACTCATTCAGTATGTACTCTCCTATGCCTGCCTTCTTTTACTTTACATAATTATTATGAAATTCAGTTATGCTGTACCATATATCAATGGCTCATTCCTTTTTACTGATGAGTGGTATTTTATTCTGTGAATAACCAACAATTTATTTATCTGTTAAACTCGTGATGGATGATTTATTTTTTTCAACTTTATGGCTATTAGAAACCTAGCTGCTATGAATATTCATGTATAAGTCTTTGTATAGACATATGCTTTCATTCTCTTGCAAAAATACCCAATAGTGGAATGTCTGGATCATATGGCAGTTGTATATTTAGCTTTTAAGAAAGTGCCAAAATGTTTTCCAAAGTGGTTGTATCATTTAAAATTCTCATCAGCTTTCCTTTGATTAGTGTTAGCATAGTATATTTCTTTCCATCTTTTTACTTTTAACCTATTTGTGTCTATGTATTTAACGTGGGTTTCTTGAAAGTAGTACATAGTTGGGTCTTTGATTTTTATCCATTCTGAGACTCTCTGCCTTTTGGTTGAGGTGTTCAAACAATTTAATTTTAATGTAATTATTGATATGTTGTTTTTAAATGTAACATCCTGCTATAGGTTTTCAATTGATCTCATCTGTTTATTGTTCACTTTTTCCTCTATTTTGCATTCTTTTGGACTAATGCAGTATTTCCTCATTGCACTTTGTTCCCTTTGTTGGCTTACTGGCTACAACTCACTTGAATGTGTGTCTATGTTAACAATACAATTGCTTTTGGTTCATAGTATACATCTTTAACTCATCACAGTCTCTACCTTCACTTGCACTTTGCCCTCACAATCATTGTGTTATTGCTTTACAAATATTTTTTCCAAAGATTTTATAAACTTATTACTTTGTCTTACTTTTATTTTAAATAATCAGTTATCTCTTAAAGAGATTTTTAAAATAATTAAAATGTTTTATATTAACTCACATATTTAACATTTCTGACACTCTTAATTTATTTGTATAAATCTGGATTTCCATCTGGTATTATTTGCCTTTAGACTAAGGACTTCTAACATTTCTTTCCATGCAGGTATGCTGATTAATTTTTTCAGCTTTTATTTTTCTGAAAAAGATAAATAAAAATATTTATTCTAAATAATATTTATTCTAAAAAATATTTTCAGTGACAGTTTTTCTTTCACTACCTCAAAGGTTCATCTTTCCTGACCCCTTGTTTGCATTGTTTCTATCAAGAAGTCTGATGTCATTTTTACCTTTATTCTTCTGTATCGCATATGCGCCTTTGCTATGAGTTCTTAAAGATATTTTTCTTTATTTTTCTGACCCTTCTTTCAGAAATTCCAATTTTGTGTATATTATTCAGCTTTTCATTGTTCCACTGTTCATTGGTTATTTCACTGTAAGTCATTTTGTTTTTCCATGTATCACCTTGGAAAGTTTATTTGGCTTTATCTTCAAGTTCGTTAGTCTATTCTTCTAACAGTTTTGATCCTGCTATTAACACCATCCATTATGCTTCTCATATCAAACAATGTATTTTTTATTTCTATAAATTTGATTTGAGTCATTTTTTTTACATTGTCCGCGTCTCCACTTAATATGTTCAATCCTTCATCTTCTTTCTTTAACATATGGAATATAGTTGTAAGTGTTTTAATGTCACCTAGTGAATCTATTATCGGTCACTTTGGGACCTGTCTCTATTTACCAACTTTTATGATGTGTCATATTTTCCTGCCTTTTTGCATACCTGGTAATTTTTTATTGCATGCCATGTGAATTTTACCTTGCTGAGTACTGTATGTTTTATAATTCTATATTCTTGGGTGCTGGATATTTTTGGATTCCTACAAATAATCTTTACTTGTTTATGAGTCACAGTTAAGTTAGTCGGAAATAACCTGATCCCTTTGAAGCTTGATTTTATAGGCAGGACTGTATCAGCCTTTAGACCAGGGCAAATTGTGCCTCACCACTATACTAACACACTTTTGAGCACTCTACCTGATGCCCCATCAATTATAAGTTTCCCACTAAGGCAAGTAGAAACAGGTACTTTTCCTGGTCCTGGGTGAGTGAGTTATTATTTCCTTAGCCCATTTTAAGAGGGTCTTTCCCCAGCCTTGACTACTTTCTTCATGTGTATGTTGTGATCAGTGCTCAGAAGAATGGAAGGAACTCTGAAGATATCCATAGCACTTCATATCTCTCTCTCTTCTTCCCTTCTTCCTTCCCTTTCTCTCTCTCTCTGTCTTCCTCTCTCTCTTTCTTGCTCTCTCTTGCACACTCCCACTCTCTCTCTGTCTCCCTCCTTCTCTCCCACCCTCCTCCAGGACTCTACAAACTCTAGTTACTTTGGCCATCTCAATGTTCCAATTTTCTTTCTTCAACTCAGGGATTTTGCTAAGCTCCATGTAGGTTCTCCCACTTGCACTATGTCAGGGAACTCTCCAGACACCAATCATCAGAGGGCTCAGCTTACTTCCTCCTCTCTCTCAGGGAAGGGATTACTGAACTTCCTTACCTGATGTCCAATGTCTAACAATTATATTTATTATATTTGCCTATGTATTTAATTATTTAAAGCAAGAAAGTGAATTCAGCCCCTATTACCCTGTCATAACCAGAAGCAGAAATCTGCAATAGCTATATTAAATATTCAACATTTTCTTCAGAAGAGCTTGTAATTGATGGAGAATCAGGTAGAGTACTCAAAAGCGTATTAGTATAGTGGTGAGGCAAAATTTGCCCTAGACTAAAGGCTGTTACAGTCTTGCCTATAAAACCCAGCTTCAAAGGGATCAGAAAGAAAGTTTCTTACCCTACCTCCTTCTTCCCACTGCCTCTCAGATGACAACTTTACTCAAACCTTTATGTGTAATTCATTATATTCTTGTCTCTACATTCTACAATTTATATCAAGTCATAACACTTTTTAAATTCCTTCCCTTTTTCCCCATAAATCCTAACTTGTCAGGTTTATCAGGGTCCTCAGTTTCTAGTCAACTCTTTCCTTTCCATCTTCAGTGTCTTCTTCTTTTCTGGTTTTTTCACTGGCTGCTCCTTCTCAAGTATAGCAGTTACAAATAAAAGTTTGTTGAAGGAATGCCTTAATAAATAGAGAGATGTGCTTGATCCCATTGATTCATAGATGTATTCGATAGAACCACAAAAACTCTAGAATACATTTTTATGTGTGTACAAGAAACTTGTATTTTATATTTCAATATTAGAAAAATAGCCACATTAGAAAATGTATTGCTGAAACAATATCACTTAAGTTTTAGTCAACCAGTATTCACAACTCTACTCTCATGTAGGAAATTTCCTTACACTTTTGTCTTAACTATAGGTCTGAGAGCTATTGAAGAGTAGATAGAATGACATTCATGTTAGCTTGATGCAGCTTGTCATAATAGTGAAGGATTTGAAAAGCTATGCATCCAGGTTTCATTTTTAAGTCAGCTGGTTGATGAGTTGATCCTAAGTCCTCAAAAATACTATTCTTCGTAAGGCCTCAGGGACCTTTAGAATCTTAGCGTCAGACTAATATTAGTGTCATCCAATTCCAACTCAGTGATATTTTCCTACCTTTTTTATTAATCAGGCAACTCTCCTTTCCAAAATGCTGCCAAAATGCTTTTCAGATTTAGCAGTTTCTTTTCTTCTGCTCCCTAACTTCCCAGATATTCACAGCCAATGTGAGCATTTCTTTATCCATCTGTGCTGTACTTGCCTTCAGTCTCTTCACTCATTTCTAATCCCTTCCTCAAACTACTCTTGTTCTTCACATTATCTTTCAACTTTAAGTGCAAAGTGCAAAGTTGCTCCACTTCAGGTAAAATCATCACTACCACACAGGCTGCCTGGCACAGAAGTCCTGCATAGAACGGAACGCTAACATTCTGAAACCTAAATAATACTATGACTATTCCCACTGAGGGAAACTCTCAATCTCTTCTATGCAAATTTTGCAGAGGGACATTTTCAATATACCCTGCTTTGAGTATGTGAATCATAATGAAAGTCAGTGCTGATATCACTTATGCTCAACTCCTCCCCTAGTCACAGGGAGGCCTGTTACTGCTGAAGTCCCATTCTGTCAAGTCAGAACCACTTAGAGCCTTATGTTAATTGTGGTCTACCAGGCCTTGCTGCTTTTCACTTGCCCTAACAGCTAGGACAAATTCCATTATTCAGACTATCCTTAGCTGTGAGATCAAACCAGATCTTCAGCTACAACAGAAAGTTACTTTCGTTACTTCTCTGACCTAGAAGCTGGGCCCCACATCTGACCTTTGAGTTTCTGGTTTGATACTAGAACTCTGACTCACACTTGCTCTGATGGTTAATTTTATGTTTTCAGCTTAACTTGGCCAGAGGGCGTCCAGATATTTGATGAAACATTGTTTCTGGGTGTGTCTGTGTGGGTGTTTCTGGATGATATGGGAATTTGAATTGATAGACTGAATAAAGCAGATTCTCCTTCCTAATGTGGGTGAGCCTCATCCAACCTACTGAGGCTTGAACAGAAGAAAAAGACAGAGGAAGGAAGAATTCACTTTCTCTCTCTCTGCATGACTAGTTGAACTAGGACATTGGTCTTCAACTGCCCTCACACTGGGACTTATCCATAAACTCTCCTGGTTTCAGGCCTTTGAATTCAGATTGGACCAATGCCACCAACTCTCCTGGTTCCCTAGTTTACCAACTGAGGATGAACGAACTTAGTCTCCATATTCACAAGAGGCAATTTCTTACAATAAATGTGTGCGTGTGTGTGTGTCCTATTGCCTCTCTTTCCCAGGAGAATTCTAATACATTTGCCTAGTCTAAGAGTTTGTTCTAGTTCTCCATGGCTGAGTTCTTATCTTGACAAATAAATCTGGCTACTACTCCATACTTGGACCATTTTTGCTCTTGCCAATATACTCCTTTCACCCTGGAACCTTGTTCCCATTCTTGTTGTCCTTCTGCAGTCTGACTTCTTTAATGCCAAATGCCTGCTGACATTACCATATACCCCTTTTTACATTTCTCTGCTCCCCTTCATGCAATTTCCAGCAAGACCACATATTGAGAGATCATTTGCTTCTCCCTTTGATGTTAAGATGCTGAGATCTGTCCATCAGAATGGATACTTTCCCAGGCCTATACCTATTTCTATTCTGCTAAGACCTAATTCAGTATCTCTTCCCTCTGATCTATAATGAGTACAAAGTGTAATTTGGGAACCAGTCACTACCCAATCCCCAAGAGTTACGTAATATATTTTAACAAAATGCCAGACGGAACTTTTTAAATGAGCATATCTTCAGTAAATTTAAGAGATGTCAGTGTAATTTAGTAATTGAGAATAAAGTACAAGGTATGATAGTTTGCTGAGTGCAGTCCACAATTCAAAAACTAATAAAAAATTTGACCTTTTTCATTTCTAAACTTATTTAATTTTCCCTATTTAATTTTTTCTAATAAAGCACTAATTACTTAGTGGGTTTTTTTTTTGTACTTACAATCAATACAAAATAATGAAAAGGCCCTAAAATGAGAAATAGTTATTGAGGAATGGTAAAAGATTCTATTTAAAACAATTTCATTTCAATGAATATGTACATATAAAGTGATTATATGTGTACACATATTTAAAACTAATCTAACACCTTTGACATGCTATTTTCTCTTTCAGTAATATGAATATATATGTAATATAATCAGCGTTATATTTTATATATAATTATAAATTTCAATAAACATGATTAACAATAAATTTTGCATTAATATAATATGTTAAACTCTACTTAGTAAACACACATATCCTAATCTATTGAAACATCATAGAATAACATGATAGATAAAATAAATTACATTAAATGCTTTAATATAAATAAGTTTTTATAGTGAACAAGGTAAATTATGATATGATGAGATAATGACTAAATACTAGTCTTCCTGACCACTTCCTACCCTTAAAGATTTAGGGCTCCTCTTTAGTCCCCACTATCAGAGTTGTACAGTTAGGTGTCTCTCACTTTGTGTGATCTTTCTCAAAAGTACTCATCAATAGCCATAAGTTCTAAGGCTGAGTTTCTTTTTCCTTCTTGAGTACTTAACTACAAGGATGAAGAAATGAAGGGAGTATGCAAATATGGATGAAGGAGAAGAAAGAAAAGTGAAAAGAGACGGGAAAGAATTATCATTTATTAAAAGCCTACCAGAGGTCAGGCACTATGTTGACTCACAAATATTGTATTTAATCCACAAAACTATCTTAGCACTTATAATCTCCATTTGGTAGTTAATGAAACTGATGCTTAGAGAAGTGAACTGCCTTCTCAGAAATAGCATGGTAGATGAGTAACAGAAGCAAGAGAGGAAACACAGGTCTCCATGATTATCAAGTCTACGCCTTTTACACAAAACTGTTTTGTGCAAATCCATACATAATTCCAATGTGCATTATATATATATATATATATATATCTATATATATATATAGATATATTTAAATCCAGTATACATAAATGAATACTCTTTATAGATGTGTAGCCCTATCCAAAATAATAGAGGAGTCTTGCTGATCAATACATCTCTTTATTCAACACTTATTTACCAAGCAGTTACTATTGTACTATACTAGTCTCTGGAAATACAAAAATGAAGGAGGTTCTTCACCTCAGAAAGATTTACAGCCAAGAGGGGCAGAAAGGAAAGCAAATCTACAATTTCAGTACAGCGTGATAAGCACTGAGGTGGGGCATGTACAGACCACTATGGGAGAGTCAACAGCTAACTTGGAGACAGGCATGGCGGCAAGACGAGACAGAGAGTTTTAGACAATTTGGATGATGTTCAGACTCACAAAGAACAGATATAAATCCCCTAAATGGAGAACTGGGAGGGCATTTGTGCAAGACACAAGGAAGCACATGTGCAAGACAGGGAGGAGAGAAGGGCCAGACCACTTGGAGAAATGCAGGTTGGTTCATATGACAGATATGAGAGAGCAGGTGGATATGAGAGACGGTAGACATGAGAGTCGGATATGAGAAATCAGGAGGAAGGGCAGGGTCCCATTCTGTTGGTTTGAATAACTGAGTCGACGATGGTGCCATCTTTGAGGGCACAAAATTATGTCATTCCTCCACTGAAAACTCTTTAATGACTTACATTGCTATTTGACTAAAGCTTAAATTCCTGAAAATGACAGGTAAAACTTCTGCCGTTTTCCCAGCCTCCCCTTCAGTGTTGTCCCTATCTTTACAAAGCATCTGCTTTTTCCCTAGCCCAGGATCTTCACATATCCTGATTCCTCTTCTTGGAACAATCTCTCTATACCCCTTCTTATTCACCCTCTCAGCCTAAATATTACCTACTCAGGAAGGCCTTCTCTGGCCTCCAGAGTCAGACAGATTATCCCCATGATATCCTCCCATAATACCTTGACCTTTAGCTTTGTAGCCCTCACCACAGTGGAAATTTAAAAATCATTTTGATTAGTATATATTCAACGCCTGTCTGTCAAAACATGTGCCTGTTTTGGTCACTCTTTATCTATACCACTTAACCCAATATTAGTTATTTACGAGGACTCTCTAAGTATATGGAGTGGTGGATTGTGACAGTAACACAGGAGTTTGGCAGTAGGATTAGAAGTTTGGGATAAACATGAGTATAAGATATCTGTGGAGCATCCATGTAGAAATGTTTATAAGGCAATATTTCTTTTTAGAATTTTTGTTTCAGTATTTCAATGAGACTTCTGGGCACAGCACAGATTTAAGACAAATTGGTAAATAGGCAGCACTTAAAACTATGAGAATTGGTGAAGTAAGGCAAAAAGAGAAACAAAAGCAGGGAGAAGCATGATCATCAGGTACAAAAGCATAGCAGGGGCAAGTAGAGAAAGGAGATCTAACACGAGTGGCCGAGAGACAGGAAAAAAAACTGGGGATATGGCATTCGGTAGTCAAGGGGAGAAAACTTTCTGATATGAAACACATAGTCAGTAACACAAAGACTTTTTATTTACACTTGAAAGGAGTCAAGTAACAAGGTCTGAATATATAGTGTCGAATTCTGCAATTCTGAAGGTCACTGACAGCAAAAGGAATACTTTCCAGGGGCTATGAGAGGAAAATCCAGTGCAGTAATTTATGCACTCAATCATTTCACAAGTCTTATTGCCTGTCTATTAAGTACTAGGGCTTGTCCTTGTTGATAGAGACACAACAGTAAACAAAATAGGAAAGCTTTCTATCTTCATGGAGGTCAATGCACTAAGACCAGGGCATAGATTTAGCTTTGTTGCAATACAAGCAGTTTAATCCTTATTTTCTTACACCCAGCTGCTTCAGACGTTTATGTGGCATGCCTGGCTCCGATAGGCATGGGTTATTGACTCCAGAAAAGAGTGTAAAAAGTGTTATAATCTGTTATAATTGTACTTGTAATTGTACATACAAGAGGAACTGGCCAGTCATGAAGGTCAAGGAAGTAGTGAGTCAGGAAAATTAGAGATGACAATAATCAAAGAAAGGAAATGGTTGCTATAATCAAATGGCAAGATCCTCAGAATTGAATGGGTTTTAGCAGGAGTATGCACAAGTGAAAACAACAAAAGGAAAAGTAAGTGAATTTAACACCCACTGCATCTCTGCCGGTTGTGGATGGGAGAAGAAACAACCTCCACTTAGTGCAACAGGAATATTTGATCATAAAGCTCAATATAATTTTTGTACATAAATAGACTGTTTCTACCCTTTACGGCCTCCATCCACCCTGTTATTCTTAAGGGGAGACCCATCTGAGCCTGTGGAGGGTTGGGTGGGCTTTGCAAGGCCACTTATTTCAGGTATTCCATTGAAGAAACGCACACAGCTAAGAAGACCACCATGGCGCTACCCTCTGGCTTCTCCTCTGTTTTTTAAAATCTAATGTGTCTAACTCATATCCTAAACTATTAAAGAATGTAAATAAGTCAACCATATTACCCTACCAATGTTCTGAAAGTGTAGACCCAGCTACACTTCCTGAGATATCATGAAAGCCTAAAATAGCTCTTTTTCAAGATTTCCTTTCAAAAATCCATCACTTGGTAATAAAACCATTTTTTTAACATTCTTATGAGATAAATAATTCTTGTTGCCTATCTTTTTTACTTTATTTATACATATTTTATTAATTTTTTGGAAAAATTCTTTTGAGATGATAGTCCAGAATATTTATTTATGGAATAGCATCTGATGCCAAGTTATTTGCCAGTTGTAATTCAATAAATTAATTACGATGTCTTTAGTAGCCATTAGTTTAAAAAAGACTACTTTTTATATTATTGTAAAGTTATCCTTTTAAATCAATAAAAATTGAATTGTCAAACTTCTGGGCTATTTACATTCTGTAACTGCCTAGAGTTTGATATGAAGAATGGTAATATTTATATTGAGAATAAGAAATACTGTTAAATAGTAGTAGAAGAAAAGCCAGAGAGTGTGCCTTCTTTTTATTGGGTGCAAGGTAGCTGGTGAAATACTCCAAAGGAAGCGTCACAGCATTTTCTTTAAATGTATGTGCTGTTTTATCTGATCTTTTCTTTATTATCTTTCTTCATTCCTCTCTGTGCTTTTCCTTAGTCATCCCCTAAAATCATGCTTAACATCTTTCTTCTGATTTTTCTACCAATCTTCAAACTAAGATTAACTGATATAGTGAGAAAATTTAAATTGAGGGAAATACACAGGACAATTTATATTAGTATTTTAAATGTATCTGTACGCATGGAGCTTTCCTATATATATTTTTTTCTTCCCTCCCTCTCCTTCTATGTATTGTTGGAGAATCCCCTTTTCTTATAGTGTTGGTATCTGGAAAGCCAATGCTAGTACAGATCACCACAGAAATTTAAAGAATCTTCCCAGGGAAACAGTCAGCCTATGCTTCTCCTAAGGAAAGCCAGAGAGGATTTTTATTAGAACAACAGTAAAAGGAAAAATCTAGAATAGCTTCCAGTAACTATCTCCACAACAGAGTAAAGACAAGGGAGAATGCTTTATAAGACCATCACAATATCCTCTACACTGAATAGTTTCCAGACGAGTTCCCAAGAAATTGTGTCTGAATTTTAGAAAGAATTGGCTATAGAAAAGTAACTGGTAAAAGCTATTATGTGAGCTCTCCACTCCACACTGAGAGCATGAGGCAGCAGTATGAAGCAGCCTCTGTCACAAAGGGCCTTATCAATGGGAAAAAGGCTGTTTCTTTATTTGAATCCAAGACTGAGCCCAAAATGGAAACAGTGTAATAAACCAGAAGCCAGACCCTCCCAGATCTCCCAAGACTTGGAAGGGCAGCAGGCTTCAGCAAGCTCCTAAAGACATCAGGAGTAAAGATAGCATTAGGAGAGGAAGCAAGGGGAGCTACCACCATAGCAACTCAGAGCAGGTACAGGCATGTCCATGAGCAGGTACAGGCAAAAAGCAGTGACACGACCACAGATATTCCAAGCACAAGAGCTAACTCTGGGTGCTGAGTCAGAGGAATTGGGGAAATATGCTGTCTTCACAGAGTCAACAAAAGTAGATCCAGAGAAATTAATATCTTTGAGCATCATGCTATCCTTGCCTCTATGGTGATATTGGCTTGGCTATAATTTATATAATTTACTTAAGGTTTGTTATTTTTATATTTTTAATTCTGATGAAGATTAATGATTGAGTACCCTTAAGGACACTGTACTAAGGCCATATGCATTATCTTCTATGTCCTTTACAACAACCCTAGAGGGTAGGTATTAATTCTATCTGGATTTCATAGATCAAAAAGGAAAAAAAATGAGGCTCGCAGAGTTTTAAAAACACATCCAAGTTTACAGAGCTAATATGTGACAGAGTCAAAATTCAAATCTGGTCACTCTGGACACAGAGCCCAAACTCTCAACCCCTTTACTGTCTGGCTAGGTTCTAGAAGCAAGAGCTGTGAGCTGACAGAATTGCCATGTACTTGGAATCCATTTCAGAACTAGAAGGAACCCAAAACATAGAATGGAAAACAGTAGATTTACAAAGGAAAGAAAGGTATGTTCACTTCTTAAAGCTTGTAACAGAAAAGAGAAATAGTGCTTGAGAAAGAAAGCTAGTCCTAAAAATGCAACCTGAACCTTCTCAGTAACATAACAGTCTATTCCCCTACTGCTACAAAGAACTACCAGAGACTGGGTAATTTATGCAGAAAAAAATGTTTAATTGCTCACAGTTCCACATGGCTGAGGAAGCCTCAAGAAACTTACAACCATGGTAGAAGGCAAAGGGAAAGCAAGGCACATCTTACATGGTGGCAGGAGAGAGAAAGAATGAGAGAAGAGGAACTGCCAAACACTTAAACCATTAGATCTTGTGAGAACTCACTCACTATCATGAGAACAGTATAGGGAAAACCACCCCCATGATCTAATCACTCCCATTCAGGTGCCTTCCTTGACATGTGGGGATTACAATTCAAGACGAGATTTGGGTGGGGACACAGATCCAAATCATATCAGTAGGTAAGCCCCTCATTGTTCCTTAGTGGCTCCTATAGGGATGCCACTAATTCCAATTTTTAAGGATGTGAAACACAAATTATAATACCTAAATATGATAATCAACAAAGACACAAGTCCCTGCATCATCAAGTGTTCATTGAGAATGTGTTTTATTCTCAGTCTATCACATACAAGCCTGGCGTGTCTACTGGTGTGCAACTCTCTGCATGGGAAACTCCCTGAAGGCAAGGGCAGAACTCTTGAGTTCAGCATGCAAGGCTTTCACAAGCTGTTTCTAGTCTACGTGTCCACTTCACTTCTTGTCATGTCTCCCTTTTGTCCTGAATATCACGTTCTCTCTTCTCCCTAGAAAGCCTTTTTCCCATTTCTACTTGGCAAAGCTCCCATCTCACTTTGAAAGCCCAGCGTAGATGTTGTTTTTGGGGCAGTGGCAGTACCATGCGTACTTGACTCCCACAAGTTGAATCAGCCTCCCTCTCCAACACACTACCACGGCAAGATCATGGACCCTCTGCTGTCTCTAGTCACCCTGCAAGCCCTCAGCCCCTCACATATATGAATACTAGAATAATCATTGTTTCCAGGTGCCCTTGCTCTGTCCTCTGGGATGACTGTCTCCTTCTCTCTGTTCCCACAGTTTTCTAAGTATAACTCCATTACAACACTCATCACCTCATATTTTAATTGCTTTTGGCATATTGATTTTTCTGTCTGAGAGCAGGAATTACTACCATACAGATTAAGTAGAGTGCTTAGAACACAATAGCATTCAAAAATGCAGTTGACTGACTGATTCAAGACATTCTATCTCTTCTAGCCTTATATACAGCACTTAGAACTTTTCTCATAATTATTAATATAATTGCTAAACACAGCATGCACAAAACATAAAAACAAAGAAAAAACAACCACTATTAAGCCACAATTTGTTCCAAGTATGCTTTTTCTACATTTGTTTATGCTCCTTCAGTTTACAAATTTCCAGTCTCACTTTTTTGGCAATGATATGCAATTATTCAGGCTAAAAATCAGGTAATCGCCCTCACTTCTCCATTTCTCATATCCTCTACAGCCAATCAATCATCAAATTCTGTTGATTGTATATATTTTAAATCTATCCGTTGTTCTTCATCGCTAGTCCTAGTGCCATCCACTGTCTCTTGGGTGGATAACTGAAATAGGATCCTAACATATTTCCCAGTTTCTCCTCCTGCCTTTGTAATCTAATCTCCATACAGCAGACAGAGCTATCTTCTTTATAGTCTAATAAGACACACTACCCTTCTAAAAGTGTTTCAACAACTTCTGACTGCCTTTAAAATAAAATCCAACCTGTTCTCCATGATCTGACTTTTGCTTCTTAAACCAACTTCATCTCCTGCCTCTCTCTCATTCTTTGACTGAGCACCAATCACAATGGCATTCATTTGTTCCTCAGAAGATCAAGCTTGTTCCTACTCTGGGCCATTGTACTTGCTCTTCCCTCTGCCACGACTGCGCTTTTCCATGCTTCAGATCTCAGATGAAATGTCACTTCCACCGAGAGTTCTTCCCTGCCCACTTCTCTAACATATTCTCTGCCTATCACATCCTCTTATTTTCTCCATAGCACTTACCATAATCTGTAATTATCTTGTTTATTGGATTTCTTGTGAAAGCCAACAAAATGAAGTCCCCAGCAAAATGAAAGGACTTCAGGGCAGAACTTTGTCTTTTCTTACACGCTGACTCTCCAGGGTCTATAAAATATTAGGTACCCTCTACAAATTTCTTGAAAAATCTTATGAATATATATTTAATATTTATTGTATAACTTTACATTTATATAGTAAGCTCTTTGCAGGCAAAGACCGTGTCTTATTTGGAAAGAATTTGATACAGCATCCTGAAAAGTACTATGTGATGACAGATACAATAAATGTTATCATAGATTTTGAAAAGTCTATCAGTATAACATTTAAAGTGATTCCAATCTCAGTTTTCATGCTAGAATATCAAGCCAAAGAAGCAGTAACACAAACTTCTGACAAATATATAAATACATATATATATATGAATATGAATCTACATATATATGGCCTTAAATAATACTAATGAGAGGTGAGAGTCTGAGAATGCTTTGAAAATCTGAAAAATGTTAATGCTTTTTGCAAGGAGCAGGTCTCTGCTGCATTTATCTCCCTGTGTGTTCTAAGCACCCATGGATTTCAGCAGTTCTCTTTTTAAGAGGCGCTTGATGTCTAGAGGATCACGTGATCAAGAGAATTGCGTTTAGTAATTCCACAAGAAGAAAGTCCAACTGAGGTAATGTATCTGAATTTAGTACCTAAATTAAAAGTTCGAGACTCAGCTTTCCCAGAAGTAATTTCTTCTCTCATCAGGGAATGTATATGCTATAAATAAGATTATGTAGCTCAAAAGCTAATTGTTTGAGAACTCTAATTGAAAGTAATAGCTAATGAAAGGGTAACATTAGTGACTTAATGTTAGTGGTCACATTAGAATCCTACATTTTATACAAACCTGGTTTATTTTCTTTTACATAGTGGGCATTAGTGGATAAGTAAATTATTCTTGGATAGCTGCAGCAGCCGATACATGCTGAACCTGGATCAAAGGACATTAAAGAACATAACAAAGAAAGCTCCACTTCTAACTCATAGATTCTTAGAATTAGGGTGTAATTCTGTCTGAACTAAAACAAATAAAGGGTCTCTGAAAGCATCCAACAAACATTAGGAGCAAATAGTAGAGTCCTTTGTTTTAAACCAAATGTGTAAGGAAATGTGGACAAATAAGAAAGCTAGAAAATAAATTATATGCCACCCTCTCCCACAGTCTCTGCATTATACTCATGTGTTCCACACAGGGTGGGATTCGGATTTAAAAACGAGAAAGTGTTTCCTCCATCAACAAACCTGGTCTTGGATAGAGGCATACAAAACAGATTCACACATCACTGTCTGACAAGATGTTCACTGATAATTTTAGCAATGCTGAAGAACTTATTGATACACTTTTCCCTCTTAGAAAAGCATCTTAAACTCATGGGGAAAAAAAGTAATAAAGTACAAAAAGCAAATAGAGAATTTGAAACTTTGCAAGAAAGTGGGTGTCTGAAGTAGGACATCTTTAAAAAGGTCAGGCAATATGGTGGTGCTTATAAACAATTGCCTTATTATCAGCGAATTTTTACTGAAATCTTTTGGACATAAAAACTGTTCCATAAAAATAAGCTACTTGCAATATGTTAACAACAGGTTGACCTTTAGTTAAAAAAAATTAAAGAACGAAGTAACAAATGATATTGCTTTGCATATACTGACACATAAGGCTTTCCCACCAAAGGCATTCCTACTCCCTTTACAATGACTTTTAGATGGCAAAAAAAAAGCATCAGTGATTGTTCCGTCTGGGTGCATTGTATCAGTCATAAAAAGTAGTTTCCATTATCTGTTAAATATATTTACTAGTAAATATGCTAATGAAATAATAGACTTAGGTATCTAATTCTTCTGAGTTTTGGGCTTTGATTATCTGGGAAAATATTCCAATTTCTATAATAATTTTAAATGTATCTTAATATGGTTGATTTATTCACTTATCCACTCATTTGTTTAACAAATATTTCTGGAAGGTTGTTATGCAGAGGGGCAGGAGATACCCACAGAGGATGAGTGGAAACATTGCATTGAAAACAGCTTAAGGGAATTATATCCCTATTGTATTATATTCTTTCTGTGTAATATTTCAAATTGTATTTTCTCACCCAAAAAGAAGTTAAGTATTATCTCTTTATATTTATTTTTGCAGAAAAAGAAGGGCTAGCTCAAACAAATGAAAGGGAAAGTATAATGCAACAGTAGATCTAAACCTATTCAGAAAGTCAAGCTGGGAGACAAGATGGACAGAAACCCATGATGCCTTTAATAAGCAAAAAGTCTGAAATACTAACCACCACATTTAGGGCAACAAAATTATTTCCAGATACCACTTACTTGTGGTGATAAGATTTCTAATTTATCATAAGAGACTCTGGAGAGAGTGGGCTTGAGAGCAAAATTTCTCAATGGTAAGGACAGCTAAATGATGCCAAGTAAATTAGAGACATAGACGAAAGTTATTCTTAGACCGCTGATGTATGTGCCCTGGAAAGCCAACCCTAGTCCCATGTAAAAGCTACTAGTCGCATCCATTTCCACCTTGGCAATATTCATGTAAAAACTTGAAAGTGATAATGTTTAGGAAATTTTAAGGGATAAAACTGATTCTTCCCTTTCACATCTGAAAAATTATACCAAAGTATATAAATGCCTGCCTCTAACTACATAGCAAAGATTTTCTTAACCTTTAAATATTTATACTGAACTGCTCTCATCTGGGCAGGGAAGTTATGTTCTCTAGATATTTTGAAAAAATATTTAAAAGTCATATATGCTATAATATCATTTTATTGATTTGCCTGACCGTGTAAATTATAGTGGTGTTTAAGTTTGTAGTTTTATACTCAATTATGACCATATAGCACAGATGTAGTTTTATACTCAATTACGACAACATAGCACAGAAAAAAAAACAAGAATAGTTTATCAACAACCCACTATCAAAGTTCTAAAGACAATTTTTTAAAAAAAGCTATTCTACATATTCCAAGAGAAGAGAACTGATAACTGAGTATAGACCCTAAAGCTGCCATTAAGTCCTCTATGTTCTCAAATGCCAATCCTCAACTGGGGAGAGAATTAGCTCTTCATCATGTAGACCACTAATGCTAAGAGAACACCAAATCCCAAGATCCTGGACAGAGATAGTCTTTGAAAAAAATGCAAGAAAATGAAGACCTACATTTCAGTGAAGTAAATGACTAATAAAAACCATGCACCTAAGAGAATGTAAAACTAAAAAGTAAAGCATGATTATTTAGGTCAGCTGTATTTTTATCTGCTTCAGAATTTAAAACAGGTAACATGAACATAGTTATTTCATATTAAAGCAGGCCAGCCCCTTAATTGTCAACCAAATTTAAAACTGGTACATAATGTTGATATACACCATTATACAAAATATTATTTTCTCTACATTATTTATATATTTCACTAATGCAAGTTAATGTTGAAAAATTATTTAAGCATCTCTATTTCAAAGGAATTCCCACAGACCATATAATGCCACCAATAAGTGTATAGTGTATTTACCCAGTGAAGAACAATAACAAGCATAGCTAAATAGCTAGAATTTAATGTCACATGTTTTCTTATAAACATAATTGATTCAATCCTCTTTACTATGCTTGAAGAAGATTCTATAGGAACACATAGACACAACCTACTCTAATGTATGGTCCTTTGGTACTAACATGCTTAGTGTCTCTCTACATTATGACTTCAAGCACATGGCTTAATACTACCTTTACTCATGTTTTCATTCAAGAAATGTTTGATGGTTCCCTGTTTCAGGCCAGGTACTGTTCGAGAGGCTAAGAAATATAAGAGTACAATCCACAGGTTTCCTTTCTTTATAGAGCTTACATGGTTTGAGGAAATGGGGAAAATTACACATAAAAAATGTTTTTAAGATAATCATAGATTGTTATAAACTCTACAAAAGAAAAGAGGAAATAACTAATATGATAGTTTAAATAGTGTAATCAACAAAGGTTTCTTTATAAAGACAGAAAATGAGAAGGAGGCTGTTTGTAGAGAGTCACAAGAAGACTCTTCTAAGTAGGAAGAACAAGTACAAAGCCTTTAAGGCAGAGTAATATGATTTTCTTTTTTGTAAGAACAAAAAAAGTAAGAAAGAAAGAAAGAAAAAAGGCCAGAATGGTTACAGAAAGTCTGCTTCTGATTTGTACTTTCAGTACAGCTACCTGCTTTTCCATGGTGAACATCTAAAAACTGGTCAAAACTATGAAGAAAACTGTTTTCTGACTTGAAACAGGCAGTGCAAGACTGTAATCCCTAAGTGAAGGGAAATGAGTGAAGTAATTCCATTGCCTCCACTCTCTTGGGGAAGTTACAGACCATGTTTTGAGGAAGGAGGAACAGGAGCTGAGCACAAGGAGATTGAGGTAGTTGGACTTGGCATAAAAGAGTACTAGAGAGGAGAGATAAATATATTTTAAAAGCTCCAGATCTGAATAAGAGTCTCTTGCCTCTTTGAATACAAAACTGCCGATGTGTAGGGCAAAACTTTAAAATTTCAAAGAGTAACAGACTGAACAACTTCCAGAGCTCACATAGAGCAGGGAGACATTTGCATTCCTACAAGCCAAGTGGAGAGCATTTGTTCAATTCCTAGGGCATTCTGCAGAACTGCTCAGTAGAGAAGGATTCTACATTAGAAATAGGGCTAAACTAGTTCTAGAGTAAATGCCTCTTTAGATCCACAGAAGGATGAAGTTGGCTGCAAGTAAGCTAACTGCTTGCCAATACAAGATAATTGTTAAAGAAAAAATAACAAGCTCCAGACACTCAAAATATATTAAAAAATAACAAACTTTAACTCATGCCCAAAAATAAGCAATAGAGAAAGGGCACCCTATTCAATAAATGGTGTTGAAACAATTGGTTACTCATATGCAGAAGAATAAAACTAGACTCTTGTTTCATATCATACACAAAAATTAACTCAAGGTGAATCTAAAACTTAAATGTAGGACCTGAAACTATGAAAATCCTTGAAGAAAACAAGAAAAGTTCTTCTGGACATTGGCTAGGCAAAGAATTTATGGATAAGACCTCAACAGCACAAGCACAAAACAAAAAAAACAGGCAAATGGGATTTCATTAAACTAACTAAAGAGTTTCTGCACAGCAAAAGCAGTAATCAACAGGTTACACAGGCAACCTACAGATGGAAGAAAACACATGCAAACTATGCATCCTACAAAGGACAAATACCCAGAATCTATAAAGATATCAAACAAATCTATAAAAATCCCATTAAAAAGTGGGCAAAGGACAGGAACAAATATTTCTCAAAAGAAGACATATAAGCTGCCAACAAACATGAAAAATTGCTCAGCATCACTAATCATCAGAGAAATGCAAATTAAAGCCACAATGAGAAACCGCATCATGCCAGTCAGAATAGCTACTAAAAAGCCAAAAAATTTACAGATTTGGCAAGGATGCAGTGAAAAGAAAACACTTACACACTGTTGGTGAAAGTGTAAATTAGTTCAATCCCTATGGAAAACAGTACGGAGATTTTGCAAAGAACAAAACATAGAACTACCATTTGACTCAGCAATCCCACTACTGAATATCTACCCAAAGGAAAAGAAATTTTATCAAAAAGACAAATGCACTGGTATGTTTATGAAGCACAATTTACAATAGCAAAGTGATGGAATTAAGCTAATCAATCATCCAACAACAGATGATTGGACAGGGAAAATGTAGTATATGTACATCATAGAATACTATACAGCCTTAAACAAGAATGAAATCATCTCCTTTGCAGTAATATGCATGAAGCTGGTGGCCATTATTCTGGGTGCAATAACTCAGAAACAGGAAATCAAATACCACATGTTCTCACATATAACTGGGAACTAAGTAATGGGCCCACATGGACATGAAGATGGAAATAATAGACACTGGGGACTAGAAAAGGAGAGGAGGTTGAAAGGGGAGTGAGGGTTGAAAAATTACCTATTAGATACAATGTTCACTATTTGAATGACAGGTTCACTAGAAGCTCAAACCTCATCATTATACAATATATCCACGTAACAATTCTGCACATGTAGCCCCAAATCTAAAATTTTTAAAAAAGAGGTAATATCACTCAATAGAATCATGTCCAAATGTGACAGAAATGAACCGAGCAATGACAAACTTCAAAACAGCTATTAGAAATATGCTTAAAATCGTAAAGAACTATATGACTATAATAAAGAGAGGAATAAAATCTATTAAGAAAAAAACAAATGAACTTCTAGAGCTGAAAAACACAATATATGAAGTAAAAATTCAGTAGATTGGTAGATTAGACATTGCAGAAGAAAATGATCAGTGAATTTGAAAACATAATATTAGAAATTTTCCAATCTGAAGCACACTGAAATAAAATGCTAAGAAATAAGAAAAAAGAGCCTCAATGACCTGTACGGCAATATTAATGTGTCTAAAATGCATGCAGTTGAAGATACAGAAAGAGGGGACCAGAAATAACATCTCAAGAAATTTGCTATTTTTTTTCCAAATTTGATGAAAAATTAAATCTGCAAATACAATGAGCTCATCAAATCCCAATCAAACAAATACAGAGTGAACAAATCCCAATCAAACAAATACAGAGTGAAACAGGATTAGCAGCATCATAGTCAAATTATGAAAATCTACTAATGAAGCCAAAATCTTAAAAGCAAGCAGAAGAAGAGCAAACGTTGCATAGATGAAAATGTAGATAAGAATGCATGCCAATTTCATTTTTTAAACTTTTAAGTTCAGGGGTACAAGTGCAGGTTTCTTCCACAGGTAAACTTATGTCATGAGGGTTTGTTGTACAGATTATTTCATCACCTGGGAATTAAGCCTAATATTCATTAGTTATGTTCTCTGATCATCTCCCTCCTCCCAACCTCCACCTTCTGATAGGCTCCAGTGTGTGTTTCTCCCCTCTATGCATCCATGTGTTCTCCTCATTTAGCTTCCACTTATGAGAACATGCAGTATTTGGTTTTCAGTTCTTGTGCTAGTTTGCTAAGGATAATCGCCTCCAGCTCCATCCATATTCCTAATCACAATAGCAAACACATGGACTCAACCTAAATCCCCATCAATGATAACCTAGTTATAGAAAATGTAGTATATATACACCATGGAATACTATGCAGTCATAAAAAAGAATGAAGCACTTGCCAATTTCTAATAAAAAATATTGCAAGCAAGAGGACAATGGAGATAAATCTTAATGTACTGAAAGAAAAAATATAAAACTTATATTCAACCAAACTATCTTGCACACACACACACACACAAAGAAATAAAGGCATTTTAAGTAAAATTATAATAATAATAAAATGCTGAAAGAATGAAACCAGCAAGCTTGCACTACAAATAATAGCAAAGAAAGTTATCTGAGTTGAAGGAAAAGAATGACAAATGGAAATTGGTATCTGCACAAATGAGTAGAGTGCGAAGGAGGGTAATATGTGGATATACAAAAATTTAGTATTGTGTATTTTAAAAAATTAAGACATTTGGCTATTTAAAGCCATAACAATGTGTTTTCAGGCTCATAACATTTGTAGAGGTAAAGTATGTGAAAAAAATATGTAAAGTCAAGATGGGGCAAATGGAAGTATTTTGTTGTAAAGTTATTGTGTTATATAAGTGGTATAATAAGAGATGAGTATAGACTATGACAAATTAAAGGCACATATTATAAGCCATAGAACAACCACTAAAAGAATAGAGGATTAACCAGGCAAGGTAGCTCATGCCTGTAATCCCAACAATTTGGGAGGCTGAGGCAGGCAGATCACTTGAGGCCAGGAGCTCAAGACTAGTCTGGGCAACATGGTGAAACCCCGTCTCTACTAAAAATACAAAAATTAGCCAGGCGTGGTGGCAGATGCCTGTAATCCCAGCTACTTGGGAGGCTGAGGCAGGGGAATCGCTTGAACCCAGGAGGTGGAGACTGTAATGAGCCAAAATCGTGCCACTGCACTCCAGCCTGGATGACTGAGCAAGACTTGGTCTCAGAAAAAAAAAGAAAAAAGACACAATAAGCCAATAATAGAGATATGATTGAATACTAAAATGTATTCACCTAATTCCAAAGCATAGAGGAAAAGAAGAAAGAAGGAACAAAGAACAGATGAAACACATAGAAAATAAACAGCAAGATAGCAGTCTTGAAACTAACATATCAATAATTATATTATTCAATAGTGTGAATATCCAATTAAAAGGTAGATTGTCAGACTGTATAAAAAACAAGACCCAACTATATGTTGACTAAAATAAAGCTACTTTATAGAGACACAGATAGACTAAAAACAAAAGTTGAAAAAAAATACTCCATGCAAACTCTAAATGTGACAAAGTATCAGTGACTTTATTAGATAAAGATTGATATCATACTTCAAAAAAAGAGATATTACTATAGATAAAGAAGGATGTTTCATAACGATAAAAGAAACAATTCATCAAGAATACGTAACAAGACTATATGTCTATGTGGCTGACGACAAATCTTTAAAATGCATGAAGCTAAAATTGAGAAAACTGAAGAGACACATAGCCACAGTTTCAGGTAAAGATTCTAATGTTTCCCTCTCAGTAACTGATAAAACAGATATGCAGTAAGTAAAAAAGAAGCAAGGTTTAAATTTCCACCTTGGAATGTTGAAAGGCAAGAGCAAATTAAACCGATCGTGTAGAGAAAGAAGAAGAAAAAAAAAAAAAAGACTGGGAATTAATGAAGTAAGCAACACAAACTATAGAGAAAAGCCAAAAAATCAAAGTTGAATCTTTGAAAATAAATAAATAAATAAAACTGTTAAACCCAATTAAACTGTCCAAAAAGAAAACATAAATTACCGATATCAGGAATCGCTACAGATTCTAAAAACATTAAAAGAGTAAGAGAATTTTATGAATAATTTTATGCTCGTTGATTCAAAAACATAGATGAAATGAGAAAATTCCTTGAAAGGTACAGATTATACAGTGGACAAAAAAATGTAGCAAATCTGAATGGATGGAGGTAGTAAATAAAGTACAAAATTTAGTCCAAGGAAAAAATAAGAATCAGATTACGTACAGTTTCATAGAAAAAGGTGAGGTGTTTGGATTTAATTATCAGTGTATAAAGCCACTGAGAGAGTTTAAAGAGTGACGTAGTCTAATTTCAGTGTTTAAAGATTGCTGGCTATTGTGAAAAGAAGGAATTCTAGAGACACAAGATTGAAAGACAGAAGATTGAGAAGAAGGAAGTTAGGAAATTATTTCAGACAAGAGATAATGGTGGCTTAGACTAAAGCAACATCAGCAGAAAGGGAAAGACGTGGACAGAATTAAGATATATCTTCAGCTTAGCTCACATATTACAAAACATACACATACACACACACACACACACACACACTAGTATACACACAGACATACATTTCTTATTCAACATAATACTTGTTTTCCAGTTAAAAAAATAAAAACAAGTATTGAAGTAAATTTATTTTCCCATTGATTTCTTGAGATGTTTCTTCTATGAGAAAAAAAATATTCCCATATATGTAATAAAATTACAATAAAAAGTAAAGCTATTAAAATGTGCATTTATATCATTGGGAAAAAATTGCAACTACAACAAAACACTAATAGTGACTATCTCAGGGATATAGTCCTAATACTGATTTTGCTCATTATGCTTAAAAATCATAAGCATAAAATATTAGAGCTATTTTTTAAAGACTAGAACAATGTTTTTGGCCATTTAGTATAAAATACTGCAGTCGATCATTCTAAAATACAATAGTAAACTACTAAAACATTAATAATAGTGCTTTGTTGCATCTAAAATGAGCTACAAAAATCATACTAAAATAGTCCTATGGAAATTCTCACTTGGCTTGTTCTGCCTAGGGTATAATTCCCACTGAAGATGTGATTAACCATAATGCTTTATCACCTAACTATTTTTAATCAGCACACCACAAATTGCATACTTTTTATGACTGTTTCATCACTGGAACATCTTGGCCTTATAACAAGGTATTTACAGAAGAAATACCTATTTTTTTTTTATTTTAGAATCCTTGGAAGAATTGACAGATACCTAGAAATAAAGACTGAAATAGCTAGCTGTTACTTTCCCATTCTGTAGAACTGAATGACCAAGGAAATGCCATCTTTCTCCTAATACAAATAAGAAAACCACTTTAAAAGTCTACCTTGGGAGAGAGTAAATGAGGACATATAGGTCAAGGGAGCAGATACATGGAAGAACAAGCCTAGATATACAATGTTAAAAATGAAGACTAAATTTAATAAAATTATATTATATTTGGGATTTTGCTATCTATGTGTATCCTATAACATCATGTATACGCACAATAAAATTTATTTTTTTTAAAAAAGAATATCTGAAGGCAGGCTAAAGAACTACAACATCAACCAAAACCTTTATAGGTTGAGTTCTTATTAGACACAGAATACTGTGGTGCATAATCTGTGGAGTCATAAAAAGGTATGAAGTAAGGCTTTGGGAAACCTGGTAATCAACCCCAACCTTCAGAATGGCTCCAGAAGCAAAAATGACCTTCTAGAAAACTTTGAGAACCTGGTGATAAATAAAATCTGATATCTCAGTTCATTGTAAACCCAGTATATTTTCTTCTCTTCTACCAGCTCAAACATGCATATTCTCAGATTTAGAGTGCCTAGAATCAACCTGGAATTGAACCAGCCACTAGGAATAAGGTGCATTTCAATTTCCACAAATTACTATGAATATGCACAAACCGAAGTTGATAAAATCTTTTATCTCCATTTTATGCATGGTAAAAATGTATGGTTAAAAAATGAATTTTTGGAGTAAGAAAATCTGTAGTTTGAATTTTGGATCTACCACTTACTTTCAAACTGTGTAATTTTAAGAAAGTTATAACATACAAATTATTACATGTAAATTATTGTCATGAGCAATACCATACCTGATACGTAATTTCAATTACTATTTTTATTTTGTATAAAATTCCTAAGAAATTTAGATACTTTGGTATTAGTTTAGCCAAACAAAAATGCATAATCCTTTGAAAATGAACATACATTTTAGATTGGCATACATGTTATATCTGGGTGTAGATATACAATCAGAATACATTTTAGTTTTGAATTGACTTTGTTCCCACTATAACCTAGATTGTTATTATGGAATTCTTTACATGGGTATATAACATTACTATAACCACACCAATCCCCAGACAATATGCAAGGGGGTCAAGTCATAGGCAAGTTAGCTGTAAAATGTATATTTTCAAGTGACCTTTTAAAATAAGTGATATATTAAACAACAAACTAAATACACTGGTTGGTGGAGACTTTTCAGCATAACATCACTAAAAATGTCAGATGCATACTACCAACTGAATATATATTTAGGTAGATATAATAGATACATATGCATATATATATATATACACACATACATACACAAATATATTTCATAATATCTTTAATAATCAAATATTTGTTGTATATTATAGAATTTAATGCAGCAATACTCTAAAATTAAGGAGGTCAAGATTTGGATGACCATTTCACTGTAAAAAGCATCACAAAAAAATGACCTTGCAGGATTTGAGGCTGACTAGCCAGTCTGTAGAGTCCAGACATAAACTTTTTCTTATCTGTGTGAGCATAAGTGACTATAGCTCTCTGTTTTATAATTTTATTTAGTTTCTGTTATTCAATGTCCAAAAGTAATCAGCATGTTTCTTGGTTTAGTAAACCATTACATACACGTGTACATATTCATATACAAATGGCATTTAATAAAAATATCCATACCCTGTTAAGTACAGGATCGTAATGCGAACAGAGCTATCATTTTAGATACAGCTGTTTTTATACTTCCACATAAAACATCCTGCCAAATGTGTCTCCTCTCTCTAATCTTTGTTTGCATTCTTATTTATTCTTGTGGCTTCTATTCTTATTTTGTACATAAACTCCAAATATATTTAATTGCCCTAAAATTTTCTCTCGATTTCCTGTTGGAAAATTCCATACATTTATGCCATGGTTATATCTAACTTACTGTCCAAAACCAAAGTTACTCATTGGTTTACCATTCCATTCCATAGTATTTATTGAGCAGTTACTCTATTCCAGGAACTCTTTTAGACACTGGTGAATAAAACATAAAATTCTCTGCTCATGGAGCTTCCATTACAGAGGGAAAGGAAAGTAATACAGGCAATAAATAATCGCAATACACACTCTGTGACGTGGTGACAAATGATATGGAGAAAACAATGAATAACTGGATGAGAATAAAGAATACCAAGGAAAGTGAAATTTAAAAGAAGTTATGAGAGCAGGACTCATTGAGAAAGTAATATTTGGGCAAAAATCTGAGTCAGGAAGAAGGGATGGAATCTAGTATACAAGTGGAAGAGTGGAAACAGATTGTTTATTTATAGTAACTAGAAGCTGAGTATACGAGCACAGCTACAGGTAGGTGGCAAAATGGGTGGTGGGAGCTTGCGGACACTCTTTTCTATTGTGGATACTCTCTTCTGTTTGCTGCTGTTTTCTCAGTGTATTAGAAAGCTCCCTGCTAAGAGAGAATGATGAAGGATATCTTGGCGGTATGGGGATGAAGGGAAGAAAAAATTGTCCAGGAAATACAGAAAGAAATTGTAGCAGGATTGCTAAGTACTAGGACTAGTATCACGTTTGGTGTTAGTCGTCATGACTTTTAAATGAGGCCAATCATCCTGGTTGTGTATTCTTATGTGGCTCATTTAACCATGGAGATATAGGCATGAGACAAGTGAGTATTAGAATATAACTTAAGGTTTGGTCAGATGAGTATACAAAACAGAAGTGGAGGAAGGGAGCTTAGGGAATTTGCAAGGGAGTGATTGTAGTAATTGACATTGGAAGTTGCTATGGGCAAGAAAGAAAGTGAGGAGCTGAGCAGAGGGAGGTGCTGTGGGGAAAAGTGATAGAAGGATCAATGGATTGTAAGTCCCCAATTAACCAAAAAATTGTTGGAGCTGAAATTGTTGGAGCTGGGTATGAGAGGAAGTAAGCTAGAAAGATAAGAGCTGAGACTTGAGTATGCTTCTTGACACCGAGATTATGGAGAGTTGCTAGATGGTGATAATTAGAAGGTATAGGGCATAGCCCTGTGAACAAGTGGCCCAAAAGGAGAGCAAGACAAAATCACTGGTGAGAAGAAGGAACTGAAAATACAGAGCATTAGAAGGAGCATTACAAGGATAGTGAAATCACCAAGAATTATGCAAAAAGTAGAATTAGGAACAGTGCCAATAAGCTAGGAGTTTAAAAGCCAATAAACTTTTCAGGTAACGAGGAGTGCTGGGAGGGTTTGCAGAAGATAGCAGCAAGAAGGAATGGTGGGTTGTTTGATGGCATGACATTTAAAGCTGGGAGAGTTTGAGAAACGGGGACGGAGAATGGGCTGGTGGGGCAAGGAGAAAGCTCTCTCTAGCTCCATCCCTGGTGGTAAAATGTTATGGGAGAAAAAATAACTAAAGCTCGAGAGGGTTCATAAAGAAACATGTTCCCAGGGAAAATCAGGTTCAGTAACACACCCGTCACCTCGAATATTTGTAAGATCATCATCATCATTGTCTACTTAAGTTACATTTACTAAGAAACCTCAGATTACAAGGCATCATGCCATTTCTTAGTAATATACAGACTTTTTCCTCTCAAATTGTAAATAAATATAATACTTTCACTTTACATCACCAATGCTTCATGACTGCTCAATATACCTTAAAAGATAAATATCTAAATGTAAGTCAAGATTAACAAGTGGTTTTTAAGTTAAGTAAAAGACTCAATTATTTACAGAAAAATGAATTTAAAAGGGAGGAAACTAACATTTATGAAGGACCTACTATGTGTAAGATACTTTT